>JAVRKA010001124.1:0-25481 GCA_034508555.1 Venustoraphidia nigricollis | reverse complement strand
CAGATATAGGTGTCGATAGGCATTTCAGATATAGGTGTCGATAGGCATTTCAGATATAGGTGCCGATAGGCATTTCAGATATAGTTGCCGATTGGCATTTTAAAAATAGGTGCCGATAGGCATTTCAGATATAGAAGCCGATAGGCATTTCAAATATAGGTGCCGATAGGCATTCCAGATATGGTTGCCGATAGGCATTTCAGATATAGTTTCCGATAGGCATTTCAAAAATAGGTGTCGATAGGCATTTCAGATATAGGTGTCGATAGGCATTTCAGATATAGGTGTCGATAGGCATTTCAGATATAGGTGTCGATAGGCATTTCAGATATAGGTGTCTAAGGCATTTCAGATATAGGTGTCGATAGGCATTTCAGATATAGGTGTCGATAGGCATTTCAGATATAGGTGTCGATAGGCATTTCAGATATAGGTGCCGATAGGCATTTCAGATATAGTTGCCGATTGGCATTTTAAAAATAGGTGCCGATAGGCATTTCAGATATAGAAGCCGATAGGCATTTCAAATATAGGTGCCGATAGGCATTCCAGATATGGTTGCCGATAGGCATTTCAAATATAGGTGCTGATAGGCATTTCAGATGTAGTTTCCGATAGGCATTTCAAAAATAGGTGTCGATAGGCATTTCAGATATAGGTGTCGATAGGCATTTCAGATATAGGTGTCTAAAGGCATTTCAGATATAGGTGTCGATAGGCATTTCAGATATAGGTGTCGATAGGCATTTCAGATATAGGTGTCGATAGGCATTTCAGATATATATGTCGATAGGCATTTCAGATATAGGTGTCGATAGGCATTTCAGATATAGGTGCCGATAGGCATTTCAGATATAGTTGCCGATTGGCATTTTAAAAATAGGTGCCGATAGGCATTTCAGATATAGAAGCCGATAGGCATTTCAAATATAGGTGCCGATAGGCATTCCAGATATGGTTGCCGATAGGCATTTCAAATATAGGTGCTGATAGGCATTTCAGATGTAGTTTCCGATAGGCATTTCAAAAATAGGTGTCGATAGGCATTTAAGATATAGGTGTCGATAGGCATTTCAGATATAGGTGTCGATAGGCATTTTAGATATAGGTGACGATAGGCATTTCAGATATAGGTGTCGATAGGCATTTCAGATATAGGTGTCGATAGGCATTTCAGATATAGGTGTCGATAGGCATTTCAGATATAGGTGTCGATAGGCATTTCAGATATATGTGTCGATAGGCATTTCAGATAAAGGTGCCGATAGGCATTTCAGATATAGTTACGGATTGGCATTTTAAAAATAGGTGCCGATAGGCATTTTAGATATAGAAGTCGATAGGCATTTCAAATATAGGTGCCGATAGGCATTCCAGATATGGTTGCCGATAGGCATTTCAAATAAAGGTGCTGATAGGCATTTCAGATGTAGTTTCCGATAGGCATTTCAAAAATAGGTGTCGATAGGCATTTCAGATATAGGTGTCGATAGGCATTTCAGATATAGGTGTCGATAGGCATTTCAGATATAGGTGTCGATAGGCATTTCAGATATAGGTGTCGATAGGCATTTCAGATATAGGTGTCGATAGGCATTTCAGATATAGGTGTCGATAGGCATTTCAGATATATATGTGTCGATAGGCATTTCAGATATATGTGCCGATAGGTATTTCAGATATAGTTGCCGATTGGCATTTTAAAAATTGGTGCCGATAGGCATTTCAGATATAGAAGCCGATAGGCATTTCAAATATAGGTGCCGATAGGCATTCCAGATATAGTTGCCGATAGGCATTTCAAATATAGGTGCTGATAGGCATTTCAGATGTAGTTTCCGATAGGCATTTCAAAAATAGGTGTCGATAGGCATTTCAGATATAGGTGTCGATAGGCATTTCAGATATAGGTGTCGATAGGCATTTCAGATATAGGTGTCGATAGGCATTTCAGATATAGGTGTCGATAGGCATTTCAGATATAGGTGTCGATAGGCATTTCAGATATAGGTGTCGATAGGCATTTCAGATATAGGTGCCGATAGGCATTTCAGATATAGTTGCCGATTGGCATTTTAAAAATAGGTGCCGATAGGCATTTCAGATATAGAAGCCGATAGGCATTTCAAATATAGGTGCCGATAGGCATTCCAGATATGGTTGCCGATAGGCATTTCAAATATAGGTGCTGATAGGCATTTCAGATGTAGTTTCCGATAGGCATTTCAAAAATAGGTGTCGATAGGCATTTCAGATATAGGTGTCGATAGGCATTTCAGATATAGGTGTCGATAGGCATTTCAGATATAGGTGTCGATAGGCATTTCAGATATAGGTGTCGATAGGCATTTCAGATAAAGGTGTCGATAGGCATTTCAGATATAGGTGTCGATAGGCATTTCAGATATAGGTGTCGATAGGCATTTCAGATATAGGTGTCGATAGGCATTTCAGATATGGGTGCCGATAGGCATTTCAGATATAGTTGCCGATTGGCATTTTAAAAATAGGTGCCGATAGGCATTTCAGATATAGAAGCCGATAGGCATTTCAAATATAGGTGCCGTTAGGCATTCCAGATATGGTTGCCGATAGGCATTTCAAATATAGGTGCCGATAGGCATTTCAGATGTAGTTTCCGATAGGCATTTCAAAAATAGGTGTCGATAGGCATTTCAGATATACGTGTCGATAGGCATTTCAGATATAGGTGTCGATAGGCATTTCAGATATAGGTGTCGATAGGCATTTCAGATATAGGTGCCGATAGGCATTTCAGATATAGGTGTCGATAGGCATTTCAGATATAGGTGTCGATAGGCATTTTAGATATAGGTGTCGATAGGCATTTCAGATATAGGTGCCGATAGGCATTTCAGATATAGTTGCCGATTGGCATTTTAAAAATAGGTGCCGATAGGCATTTAAGATATAGAAGCCGATAAGCATTTCAAATATAGGTGCCGATAGGCATTCCAGATATGGTTGCCGATAGGCATTTCAAATATAGGTGCTGATAGGCATTTCAGATGTAGTTTCTGATAGGCATTTCAAAAATAGGTGTCGATAGGCATTTCAGATATAGGTGTCGATAGGCATTTCAGATATAGGTGTCGATAGGCATTTCAGATATAGGTGTCGATAGGCATTTTTGATATAGGTGTCGATAGGCATTTCAGATATAGGTGTCGATAGGCATTTCAGATATAGGTGTCGATAGGCATTTCAGATATAGGTGTCGATAGGCATTTCAGATATAGTTGTCTATAGGCATTTTAGATATAGGTGCCGATAGGCATTTCAGATATAGTTGCCGATTGGCATTTTAAAAATAGGTGCCGATAGGCATTTCAGATATAGAAGCCGATAGGCATTTCAAATATAGGTGCCGATAAGCATTCCAGATATGGTTGCCGATAGGCATTTTAAATATAGGTGCTGATAGGCATTTCAGATGTAGTTTCCGATAGGCATTTCAAAAATAGGTGTCGATAGGCATTTCAGATATAGGTGTCGATAGGCATTTCAGATATAGGTGTCGATAGGCATTTTAGATATAGGTGACGATAGGCATTTCAGATATAGGTGTCGATAGGCATTTCAGATATAGGTGTCGATAGGCATTTCAGATATAGGTGTCGATAGGCATTTCAGATAAAGGTGTCGATAGGCATTTCAGATATAGGTGTCGATAGGCATTTCAGATAAAGGTGCCGATAGGCATTTCAGATATAGTTACCGATTGGCATTTTAAAAATAGGTGCCGATAGGCATTTCAGATATAGAAGCCGATAGGCATTTCAAATATAGGTGCCGATAGGCATTCCAGATATGGTTGCCGATAGGCATTTCAAATATAGGTGCTGATAGGCATTTCAGATGTAGTTTCCGATAGGCATTTCAAAAATAGGTGTCGATAGGCATTTCAGATATAGGTGTCGATAGGCATTTCAGATATAGGTGTCGATAGGCATTTCAGATATAGGTGTCGATAGGCATTTCAGATATAGGTGTCGATAGGCATTTCAGATATAGGTGTCGATAGGCATTTCAGATATAGGTGTCGATAGGCATTTCAGATATAGGTGTCGATAGGCATTTCAGATATAGGTGCCGATAGGCATTTCAGATATAGTTGCCGATTGGCATTTTAAAAATAGGTGCCGATAGGCATTTCAGATATAGAAGCCGATAGGCATTTCAAATATAGGTGCCGATAGGCATTCCAGATATGGTTGCCGATAGGCATTTCAAATATAGGTGCTGATAGGCATTTCAGATGTAGTTTCCGATAGGCATTTCAAAAATAGGTGTCGATAGGCATTTCAGATATAGGTGTCGATAGGCATTTCAGATATAGGTGTCGATAGGCATTTCAGATATAGGTGTCGATAGGCATTTCAGATATAGGTGTCGATAGGCATTTCAGATATAGGTGTCGATAGGCATTTCAGATATAGGTGCCGATAGGCATTTCAGATATAGTTGCCGATTGGCATTTTAAAAATAGGTGCCGATAGGCATTTCAGATATAGAAGCCGATAGGCATTTCAAATATAGGTGCCGATAGGCATTCCAGATATGGTTGCCGATAGGCATTTCAAATATAGGTGCTGATAGGCATTTCAGATGTAGTTTCCGATAGGCATTTCAAAAATAGGTGTCGATAGGCATTTCAGATATAGGTGTCGATAGGCATTTCAGATATAGGTGTCGATAGGCATTTCAGATATAGGTGTCGATAGGCATTTCAGATATAGGTGTCGATAGGCATTTCAGATATAGGTGTCGATAGGCATTTCAGATATAGGTGTCGATAGGCATTTCAGATATAGGTGTCGATAGGCATTTCAGATATAGGTGTCGATAGGCATTTCAGATATGGGTGCCGATAGGCATTTCAGATATAGTTGCCGTTTGGCATTTTAAAAATAGGGGCCGATATGCATTTCAGATATAGAAGCCGATAGGCATTTCAAATATAGGTGCCGTTAGGCATTCCAGATACGGTTGCCGATAGGCATTTCAAATATAGGTGCTGATAGGCATTTCAGATGTAGTTTCCGATAGGCATTTCAAAAATAGGTGTCGATAGGCATTTCAGATATAGGTGTCGATAGGCATTTCAGATATAGGTGTCGATAGGCATTTCAGATATAGGTGTCGATAGGCATTTTAGATATAGGTGCCGATAGGCATTTCAGATATAGGTGTCGATAGGCATTTCAGATATAGGTGTCGATAGGCATTTTAGATATAGGTGTCGATAGGCATTTCAGATATAGGTGCCGATAGGCATTTCAGATATAGTTGCCGATTGGCATTTTAAAAATAGGTGCCGATAGGCATTTAAGATATAGAAGCCGATAAGCATTTCAAATATAGGTGCCGATAGGCATTCCAGATATGTTTGCCGATAGGCATTTCAAATATAGGTGCTGATAGGCATTTCAGATGTAGTTTCTGATAGGCATTTCAAAAATAGGTGTCGATAGGCATTTCAGATATAGGTGTCGATAGGCATTTCAGATATAGGTGTCGATAGGCATTTCAGATATAGGTGTCGATAGGTTTTTTAGATATAGGTATCGATAGGCATTTCAGATATAGGTGTCGATAGGCATTTCAGATATAGGTGTCGATAGGCATTTCAGATATAGGTGTCGATAGGCATTTCAGATATAGTTGTCTATAGGCATTTTAGATATAGGTGCCGATAGGCATTTCAGATATAGTTGCCGATTGGCATTTTAAAAATAGGTGCCGATAGGCATTTCAGATATAGAAGCCGATAGGCATTTTAAATATAGGTGCTGATAGGCATTTCAGATGTAGTTTCCGATAGGCATTTCAAAAATAGGTGTCGATAGGCATTTCAGATATAGGTGTCGATAGGCATTTCAGATATAGGTGTCGACAGGCATTTCAGATATAGGTGTCGATAGGCATTTCAGATATAGGTGTCGATAGGCATTTCAGATATAGGTGCCGATAGGCATTTCAGATATAGTTTCCGATTGGCATTTTAAAAATAGGTGCCGATAGGCATTTCAGATATAGAAGCCGATAGGTATTTCAAATATAGGTGCCGATAGGCATTCCAGATATGGTTGCCGATAGGCATTTCAAATATAGGTGCTGATAGGCATTTCAGATGTAGTTTCCGATAGGCATTTCAAAAATAGGTGTCGATAGGCATTTCAGATATAGGTGTCAATAGGCATTTCAGATATAGGTGTCGATAGGCATTTCAGATATAGGTGTCGATAGGCATTTCAGATAAAGGTGTCGATAGGCATTTCAGATATAGGTGTCGATAGGCATTTCAGATATAGGTGTCGATAGGCATTTCAGATATAGGTGTCGATAGGCATTTCAGATATAGGTGTCGATAGGCATTTCAGATATAGGTGTCGATAGGCATTTCAGATATAGGTGCCGATAGGCATTTCAGATATAGTTGCCGATTGGCATTTTAAAAATAGGTGCCGATAGGCATTTCAGATATAGAAGCCGATAGGCATTTAAATAATAGGTGCCGATAGGCATTCCAGATATGGTTGCCGATAGGCATTTCAAATATAGGTGCTGATAGGCATTTCAGATGTAGTTTCCGATAGGCATTTCAAAAATAGGTGTCGATAGGCATTTCAGATATAGGTGTCGATAGGCATTTCAGATATAGGTGTCGATAGGCATTTCAGATATAGGTGTCGATAGGCATTTCAGATATAGGTGTCGATAGGCATTTCAGATATAGGTGTCGATAGGCATTTCAGATATAGGTGTCGATAGGCATTTCAGATATAGGTGCCGATAGGCATTTCAGATATAGTTGCCGATTGGCATTTTAAAAATAGGTGCCGATAGGCATTTCAGATATAGAAGCCGATAGGCATTTCAAATATAGGTGCCGATAGGCATTCCAGATATGGTTGCCGATAGGCATTTCAAATATAGGTGCTGATAGGCATTTCAGATGTAGTTTCCGATAGGCATTTCAAAAATAGGTGTCGATAGGCATTTCAGATATAGGTGTCGATAGGCATTTCAGATATAGGTGTCGATAGGCATTTCAGATATAGGTGTCGATAGGCATTTCAGATATAGGTGTCGATAGACATTTCAGATATAGGTGTCGATAGGCATTTCAGATATAGGTGTCGATAGGCATTTCAGATATAGGTGTCGATAGGCATTTCAGATATAGGTGCCGATAGGCATTTCAGATATAGTTGCCGTTTTGCATTTTAAAAATAGGTGCCGATAGGCATTTCAGATATAGAAGCCGATAGGCATTTCAAATATAGGTGCCGATAGGCATTCCAGATATGGTTGCCGATAGGCATTTCAAATATAGGTGCTGATAGGCATTTCAGATGTAGTTTCCGATAGGCATTTCAAAAATAGGTGTCGATAGGCATTTCAGATATAGGTGTCGATAGGCATTTCAGATATAGGTGTCGATAGGCATTTCAGATATAGGTGTCGATAGGCATTTCAGATATAGGTGTCGATAGGCATTTCAGATATAGGTGTCGATAGGCATTTCAGATATAGGTGTCGATAGGCATTTCAGATATAGGTGTCGATAGGCATTTCAGATATAGGTGTCGATAGGCATTTCAGATATGGGTGCCGATAGGCATTTCAGATATAGTTGCCGATTGGCATTTTAAAAATAGGTGCCGATAGGCATTTCAGATATAGGTGTCGATAGGCATTTCAGATATAGGTGTCGATAGGCATTTTAAAAATAGGTGCCGATAGGCATTTCAGATATAGAAGCCGATAGGCATTTCAAATATAGGTGCCGATAGGCATTCCAGATATGGTTGCCGATAGGCATTTCAAATATAGGTGCTGATAGGCATTTCAGATGTAGTTTCCGATAGGCATTTCAAAAATAGGTGTCGATAGGCATTTCAGATATAGGTGTCGATAGGCATTTCAGATATAGGTGTCGATAGGCATTTCAGATATAGGTGTCGATAGGCATTTCAGATATAGGTGTCGATAGGCATTTCAGATATAGGTGTCGATAGGCATTTCAGATATAGGTGTCGATAGGCATTTCAGATATAGGTGCCGATAGGCATTTCAGATATAGTTGCCGATTGGCATTTTAAAAATAGGTGCCGATAGGCATTTCAGATATAGAAGCCGATAGGCATTTCAAATATAGGTGCCGATAGGCATTCCAGATATGGTTGCCGATAGGCATTTCAAATATAGGTGCTGATAGGCATTTCAGATGTAGTTTCCGATAGGCATTTCAAAAATAGGTGTCGATAGGCATTTCAGATATAGGTGTCGATAGGCATTTCAGATATAGGTGTCGATAGGCATTTCAGATATAGGTGTCGATAGGCATTTCAGATATAGGTGTCGATAGGCATTTCAGATATAGGTGTCGATAGGCATTTCAGATATAGGTGTCGATAGGCATTTCAGATATAGGTGTCGATAGGCATTTCAGATATAGGTGTCGATAGGCATTTCAGATATGGGTGCCGATAGGCATTTCAGATATAGTTGCCGATTGGCATTTTAAAAATAGGTGCCGATAGGCATTTCAGATATAGAAGCCGATAGGCATTTCAAATATAGGTGCCGTTAGGCATTTCAGATATGGTTGCCGATAGGCATTTCAAATATAGGTGCTGATAGGCATTTCAGATGTAGTTTCCGATAGGCATTTCAAAAATAGGTGTCGATAGGCATTTCAGATATAGGTGTCGATAGGCATTTCAGATATAGGTGTCGATAGGCATTTCCGATATAGGTGTCGATAGGCTTTTCAGATATAGGTGTCGATAGGCATTTCAGATATAGTTGTCTATAGGCATTTCAGATATAGGTGCCGATAGGCATTTCAGATATAGTTGCCGATTGGCATTTTAAAAATAGGTGCCGATAGGCATTTCAGATATAGAAGCCGATAGGCATTTCAAATATAGGTGCCGATAAGCATTCCAGATATGGTTGCCGATAGGCATTTTAAATATAGGTGCTGATAGGCATTTCAGATGTAGTTTCCGATAGGCATTTCAAAAATAGGTGTCGATAGGCATTTCAGATATAGGTGTCGATAGGCATTTCAGATATAGGTGTCGACAGGCATTTCAGATATAGGTGTCGATAGGCATTTCAGATATAGGTGTCGATAGGCATTTCAGATATAGGTGCCGATAGGCATTTCAGATATAGTTTCCGATTGGTATTTTAAAAATAGGTGCCGATAGGCATTTCAGATATAGAAGCCGATAGATATTTTAAATATAGGTGCCGATAGGCATTCCAGATATGGTTGCCGATAGGCATTTCAAAAATAGGTGCTGATAGGCATTTCAGATGTAGTTTCCGATAGGCATTTCAAAAATAGGTGTCGATAGGCATTTCAGATATAGGTGTCGATAGGCATTTCAGATATAGGTGTCGATAGGCATTTCAGATATAGGTGTCGATAGGCATTTCAGATATAGGTGTCGATAGGCATTTCAGATATAGGTGTCGATAGGCGTTTCAGATATAGGTGTCGATAGGCATTTCAGATATAGGTGTCGATAGGCATTTCAGATATAGGTGCCGATAGGCATTTCAGATATAGTTGCCGATTGGCATTTTAAAAATAGGTGCCGATAGGCATTTCAGATATAGAAGCCGATAGGCATTTCAAATATAGGTGCCGATAGGCATTCCTGATATGGTTGCCGATAGGCATTTCAAATATAGGTGCTGATAGGCATTTCAGATGTAGTTTCCGATAGGCATTTCAAAAATAGGTGTCGATAGGCATTTCAGATATAGGTGTCGATAGGCATTTCAGATATAGGTGTCGATAGGCATTTCAGATATAGGTGTCGATAGGCATTTCAGATAAAGGTGTCGATAGGCATTTCAGATATAGGTGTCGATAGGCATTTCAGATATAGGTGTCGATAGGCATTTCAGATATAGGTGTCGATAGGCATTTCAGATATAGGTGTCGATAGGCATTTCAGATATAGGTGCCGATAGGCATTTCAGATATAGTTGCCGATTGGCATTTTAAAAATAGGTGCCGATAGGCATTTCAGATATAGAAGCCGATAGGCATTTCAAATATAGGTGCCGATAGGCATTCCAGATACGGTTGCCGATAGGCATTTCAAACATAGGTGCTGATAGGCATTTCAGATGTAGTTGCCGATAGGCATTTCAAAAATAGGTGTCGATAGGCATTTCAGATATAGGTGTCGATAGGCATTTCAGATATAGGTGTCGATAGGCATTTTAGATATAGGTGTCGATAGGCATTTCAGATATAGGTGTCGATAGGCATTTCAGATATAGGTGTCGATAGGCATTTCGGATATAGGTGTCGATAGGCATTTCAGATATAGGTGTCGATAGGCATTTCAGATATAGGTGCCGATTAGCATTTCAGATATAGTTGCCGATTGGCATTTTAAAAATAGGTGCCGATAGGCATTTTAGATATAGAAGCCGATAGGCATTTCAAATATAGGTGCCGATAGGCATTCCAGATATAGGTGTCGATAGGCATTTCAGATATAGGTGTCGATAGGCATTTCAGATATAGGTGCCGATAGGCATTTCAGATATAGTTGCCGATTGGCATTTTAAAAATAGGTGCCGATAAGCATTTCAGATATAGAAGCCGATAGGCATTTCAAATATAGGAGCCGATAGGCATTCCAGATATGGTTGCCGATAGGCATTTCAAATATAGGTGCTGATAGGCATTTCAGATGTAGTTTCCGATAGGCATTTCAAAAATAGGTGTCGATACGCATTTCAGATATAGGTGTCGATAGGCATTTCAGATATAGGTGTCGATAGGCATTTCAGATATAGGTGTCGATAGGCATTTCAGATAAAGGTGTCGATAGGCATTTCAGATATAGGTGTCGATAGGCATTTCAGATATAGGTGTCGATAGGCATTTCAGATATAGGTGTCGATAGGCATTTCAGATATAGGTGTCGATAGGCATTTCAAATATAGGTGCTGATAGGCATTTCAGATGTAGTTTCCGATAGGCATTTCAAAAATAGGTGTCGATAGGCATTTCAGATATAGGTGTCGATAGGCATTTTAGATATAGGTGTCGATAGGCATTTCAGATATAGGTGTCGATAGGCATTTCAGATATAGGTGTCGATAGGCATTTCAGATACAGGTGTCGATAGGCATTTCAGATATAGGTGTCGATAGGCATTTCAGATATAGGTGTCGATAGGCATTTCAGATATAGGTGTCGATAGGCATTTCAGATATAGGTGTCGATAGGCATTTCAGATATAGGTGTCGATAGGCATTTCAGATATAGATGTCGATAGGCATTTCAGATATAGGTGTCGATAGGCATTTCAGATATAGGTGTCGATAGGCATTTTAGATATAGGTGCCGATAGGCATTTCAGATATAGTTGCCGATTGGCAATTTAAAAATAGGTGCCGATAGGCATTTCAGATATAGAAGCCGATAGGCATTTCAAATATAGGTGCCGATAGGCATTCCAGATATGGTTGCCGATAGGCATTTCAAATATAGGTGCTGATAGGCATTTCAGATGTAGTTTCCGGTAGGCATTTCAAAAATAGGTGTCGATAGGCATTTCAGATATAGGTGTCGATAGGCATTTCAGATATAGGTGTCGATAGGCATTTCAGATATAGGTGTCGATAGGCATTTCAGATATAGGTGTCGATAGGCATTTCAGATATAGGTGTCGATAGGCATTTCAGATATAGGTGTCGATAGGCATTTCAGATATAGGTGTCGATAGGCATTTCAGATATAGGTGCCGATAGGCATTTCAGATATAGTTGCCGATTGGCATTTTAAAAATAGGTGCCGATAGGCATTTCAGATATAGAAGCCGATAGGCATTTCAAATATAGGTGCCGATAGGCATTCCAGATATGGTTGCCGATAGGCATTTCAAATATAGGTGCTGATAGGCATTTCAGATGTAGTTTTCAAAAATAGGTGTCGATAGGCATTTCAGATATAGGTGTCGATAGGCATTTCAGATATAGGTGTCGATAGGCATTTCAGATATAGGTGTCGATAGGCATTTCAGATATAGGTGTCGATAGGCATTTCAGATATAGGTGTCGATAGGCATTTCAGATATAGGTGCCGATAGGCATTTCAGATATAGTTACCGATTAGCATTTTAAAAATAGGTGCCGATAGGCATATCAGATATAGAAGCCGATAGGCATTTCAAATATAGGTGCCGATAGGCATTCCAGATATGGTTGCCGATTGTCATTTCAATTATAGGTGCTGATAGGCATTTCAGATGTAGTTTCCGATAGGCATTTCAAAAATAGGTGTCGATAGGCATTTCAGATATAGGTGTCGATAGGCATTTCATATATAGGTGTCGATAGGCATTTCAGATATAGGTGTCGATAGGCATTTCAGATATAGGTGTCGATAGGCATTTCAGATATAGGTGTCGATTTGCATTTCAGATATAGGTGTCGATAGGCATTTCAGATATAGGTGTCGATAGGCATTTCAGATGTAGTTTCCGATAGGCATTTCAAAAATAGGTGTCGATAGGCATTTCAGATATAGGTGTCGATAGGCATTTCAGATATAGGTGTCGATAGGCATTTCAGATATAGGTGTCGATAGGCATTTCAGATATAGGTGTCGATAGGCATTTCAGATACAGGTGTCGATAGGCATTTCAGATATAGGTGTCGATAGGCATTTCAGATATAGGTGTCGATAGGCATTTCAGATATAGGTGTCGATAGGCATTTCAGATATAGGTGTCGATAGGCATTTCAGATATAGGTGTCGATAGGCATTTCAGATATAGGTGTCGATAGGCATTTCAGATATAGGTGTCGATAGGCATTTCAGATATAGGTGTCGATAGGCATTTCAGATATAGGTGCCGATAGGCATTTCAGATATAGTTGCCGATTGGCATTTTAAAAATAGGTGCCGATAGGCATTTCAGATATAGAAGCCGATAGGCATTTCAAATATAGGTGCCGATAGGCATTCCAGATATGGTTGCCGATAGGCATTTCAAATACAGGTGCTGATAGGCATTTCAGATGTAGTTTCCGATAGGCATTTCAAAATAGGTGTCGATAGGCATTTCAGATATAGGTGTCGATAGGCATTTCAGATATAGGTGTCGATAGGCATTTCAGATATAGGTGTCGATAGGCATTTCAGATATAGGTGTCGATAGGCATTTCAGATATAGGTGTCGATAGGCATTTCAGATATAGGTGTCGATAGGCATTTCAGATATAGGTGTCAATAGGCATTTCAGATATAGGTGCCGATAGGCATTTCAGATATAGTTGCCGATTGGCATTTTAAAAATAGGTGCCGATAGGCATTTCAGATATAGAAGCCGATAGGCATTTCAAATATAGGTGCCGATAGGCATTCCAGAAATGGTTGCCGATAGGCATTTCAAATATAGGTGCTGATAGGCATTTCAGATGTAGTTTCCGATAGGCATTTCAAAAATAGGTGTCGATAGGCATTTCAGATATAGGTGTCGATAGGCATTTCAGATATAGGTGTCGATAGGCATTTCAGATATAGGTGTCGATAGGCATTTCAGATATAGGTGTCGATAGGCATTTCAGATATAGGTGTCGATAGGCATTTCAGATATAGATGTCGATAGGCATTTCAGATATAGGTGTCGATAGGCATTTCAGATATAGGTGTCGATAGGCATTTCAGATATAGGTGCCGATAGGCATTTCAGATATAGTTGCCGATTGGCAATTTAAAAATAGGTGCCGATAGGCATTTCAGATATAGAAGCCGATAGGCATTTCAAATATAGGTGCCGATAGGCATTCCAGATATGGTTGCCGATAGGCATTTCAAATATAGGTGCTGATAGGCATTTCAGATGTAGTTTCCGATAGGCATTTCAAAAATAGGTGTCGATAGGCATTTCATATATAGGTGTCGATAGGCATTTCAGATATAGGTGTCGATAGGCATTTCAGATATAGGTGTCGATAGGCATTTGAGATATAGGTGTCGATAGGCATTTCAGATATAGGTGTCGATAGGCATTTCAGATATAGGTGTCGATAGGCATTTCAGATATAGGTGTCGATAGGCATTTCAGATATAGGTGCCGATAGGCATTTCAGATATAGTTGCCGATTGGCATTTTAAAAATAGGTGCCGATAGGCATTTCAGATATAGAAGCCGATAGGCATTTCAAATATAGGTGCCGATAGGCATTTCAGATGTAGTTTTCAAAAATAGGTGTCGATAGGCATTTCAGATATAGGTGTCGATAGGCATTTCAGATATAGGTGTCGATAGGCATTTCAGATATAGGTGTCGATAGGCATTTCAGATATAGGTGTCGATAGGCATTTCAGATATAGGTGTCGATAGGCATTTCAGATATAGGTGTCGATAGGCATTTCAGATATAGGTGTCGATAGGCATTTCAGATATAGGTGCCGATAGGCATTTCAGATATAGTTACCGATTGGCATTTTAAAAATAGGTGCCGATAGGCATTTCACATATAGAAGCCGATAGGCATTTCAAATATAGGTGCCGATAGGCATTCCAGATATGGTTGCCGATAGGCATTTCAAATATAGGTGCTGATAGGCATTTCAGATGTAGTTTCCGATAGGCATTTCAAAAATAGGTGTCGATAGGCATTTCAGATATAGGTGTCGATAGGCATTTCATATATAGGTGTCGATAGGCATTTCAGATATAGGTGTCGATAGGCATTTCAGATATAGGTGTCGATAGGCATTTCAGATATAGGTGTCGATAGGCATTTCAGATATAGGTGTCGATAGGCATTTCAGATATAGGTGTCGATAGGCATTTCAGATATAGGTGCCGATAGGCATTTCAGTTATAGTTGCCGATTGGCATTTTAAAAATAGGTGCCGATAGGCATTTCAAATATAGGTGCCGATAGGCATTCCAGATATGGTTGCCGATAGGCATTTCAAATATAGGTGCTGATAGGCATTTCAGATGTAGTTTCCGATAGGCATTTCAAAAATAGGTGTCGATAGGCATTTCAGATATAGGTGTCGATAGGCATTTCAGATAAAGGTGTCGATAGGCATTTCAGATATAGGTGTCGATAGGCATTTCAGATATAGGTGTCGATAGGCATTTCAGATATAGGTGTCGATAGGCATTTCAGATATAGGTGTCGATAGGCATTTCAGATATAGGTGTCGATAGGCATTTCAGATATAGGTGCCGATAGGCATTTCAGATATAGTTGCCGATTGGCATTTTAAAAATAGGTGCCGATAGGCATTTCAGATATAGAAGCCGATAGGCATTTCAAATATAGGTGCCGATAGGCATTCCAGATATGGTTGCCGATAGGCATTTCAGATATAGTTTCCGATAGGCATTTCAAAAATAGGTGTCGATAGGCATTTCAGATATAGGTGTCGATAGGCATTTCAGATATAGGTGTCGATAGGCATTTCAGATATAGGTGTCGATAGGCATTTCAGATATAGGTGTCGATAGGCATTTCAGATATAGGTGTCGATAGGCATTTCAGATATAGGTGTCGATAGGCATTTCAGATATAGGTGTCGATAGGCATTTCAGATATAGGTGCCGATAGGCATTTCAGATATAGTTGCCGATTGGCATTTTAAAAATAGGTGCCGTTAGGCATTTTAGATATAGAAGCCGATAGGCATTTCAAATATAGGTGCCGATAGGCATTCCAGATATGGTTGCCGATAGGCATTTCAAATATAGGTGCTGATAGGCATTTCAGATGTAGTTTCCGATAGGCATTTCAAAAATAGGTGTCGATAGGCATTTTAGATATAGGTGTCGATAGGCATTTCAGATATAGGTGTCGATAGGCATTACAGATATAGGTGTCGATAGGCATTTCAGATATAGGTGTCGATAGGCATTTCAGATATAGGTGTCGATAGGCATTTCCGATATAGGTGTCGATAGGCATTTCAGATATAGGTGCCGATAGGCATTTCAGATATAGTTGCCGATTGGCATTTTAAAAATAGGTGCCGATAGGCATTTCAGATATAGGTGTCGATAGGCATTTCAGATATAGGTGTCGATAGGCATTTCAGATATAGGTGTCGATAGGCATTTCAGATATAGGTGTCGATAGGCATTTCAGATATAGGTGTCGATAGGCATTTCAGATATAGATGTCGATAGGCATTTCAGATATAGGTGTCGATAGGCATTTCAGATATAGGTGTCGATAGGCATTTCAGATATAGGTGCCGATAGGCATTTCAGATATAGTTGCCGATTGGCAATTTAAAAATAGGTGCCGATAGGCATTTCAGATATAGAAGCCGATAGGCATTTCAAATATAGGTGCCGATAGGCATTCCAGATATGGTTGCCGATAGGCATTTCAAATATAGGTGCTGATAGGCATTTCAGATGTAGTTTCCGATAGGCATTTCAAAAATAGGTGTCGATAGGCATTTCATATATAGGTGTCGATAGGCATTTCAGATATAGGTGTCGATAGGCATTTCAGATATAGGTGTCGATAGGCATTTGAGATATAGGTGTCGATAGGCATTTCAGATATAGGTGTCGATAGGCATTTCAGATATAGGTGTCGATAGGCATTTCAGATATAGGTGTCGATAGGCATTTCAGATATAGGTGCCGATAGGCATTTCAGATATAGTTGCCGATTGGCATTTTAAAAATAGGTGCCGATAGGCATTTCAGATATAGAAGCCGATAGGCATTTCAAATATAGGTGCCGATAGGCATTTCAGATGTAGTTTTCAAAAATAGGTGTCGATAGGCATTTCAGATATAGGTGTCGATAGGCATTTCAGATATAGGTGTCGATAGGCATTTCAGATATAGGTGTCGATAGGCATTTCAGATATAGGTGTCGATAGGCATTTCAGATATAGGTGTCGATAGGCATTTCAGATATAGGTGTCGATAGGCATTTCAGATATAGGTGTCGATAGGCATTTCAGATATAGGTGCCGATAGGCATTTCAGATATAGTTACCGATTGGCATTTTAAAAATAGGTGCCGATAGGCATTTCACATATAGAAGCCGATAGGCATTTCAAATATAGGTGCCGATAGGCATTCCAGATATGGTTGCCGATAGGCATTTCAAATATAGGTGCTGATAGGCATTTCAGATGTAGTTTCCGATAGGCATTTCAAAAATAGGTGTCGATAGGCATTTCAGATATAGGTGTCGATAGGCATTTCATATATAGGTGTCGATAGGCATTTCAGATATAGGTGTCGATAGGCATTTCAGATATAGGTGTCGATAGGCATTTCAGATATAGGTGTCGATAGGCATTTCAGATATAGGTGTCGATAGGCATTTCAGATATAGGTGTCGATAGGCATTTCAGATATAGGTGCCGATAGGCATTTCAGTTATAGTTGCCGATTGGCATTTTAAAAATAGGTGCCGATAGGCATTTCAAATATAGGTGCCGATAGGCATTCCAGATATGGTTGCCGATAGGCATTTCAAATATAGGTGCTGATAGGCATTTCAGATGTAGTTTCCGATAGGCATTTCAAAAATAGGTGTCGATAGGCATTTCAGATATAGGTGTCGATAGGCATTTCAGATAAAGGTGTCGATAGGCATTTCAGATATAGGTGTCGATAGGCATTTCAGATATAGGTGTCGATAGGCATTTCAGATATAGGTGTCGATAGGCATTTCAGATATAGGTGTCGATAGGCATTTCAGATATAGGTGTCGATAGGCATTTCAGATATAGGTGCCGATAGGCATTTCAGATATAGTTGCCGATTGGCATTTTAAAAATAGGTGCCGATAGGCATTTCAGATATAGAAGCCGATAGGCATTTCAAATATAGGTGCCGATAGGCATTCCAGATATGGTTGCCGATAGGCATTTCAGATATAGTTTCCGATAGGCATTTCAAAAATAGGTGTCGATAGGCATTTCAGATATAGGTGTCGATAGGCATTTCAGATATAGGTGTCGATAGGCATTTCAGATATAGGTGTCGATAGGCATTTCAGATATAGGTGTCGATAGGCATTTCAGATATAGGTGTCGATAGGCATTTCAGATATAGGTGTCGATAGGCATTTCAGATATAGGTGTCGATAGGCATTTCAGATATAGGTGCCGATAGGCATTTCAGATATAGTTGCCGATTGGCATTTTAAAAATAGGTGCCGTTAGGCATTTCAGATATAGAAGCCGATAGGCATTTCAAATATAGGTGCCGATAGGCATTCCAGATATGGTTGCCGATAGGCATTTCAAATATAGGTGCTGATAGGCATTTCAGATGTAGTTTCCGATAGGCATTTCAAAAATAGGTGTCGATAGGCATTTTAGATATAGGTGTCGATAGGCATTTCAGATATAGGTGTCGATAGGCATTACAGATATAGGTGTCGATAGGCATTTCAGATATAGGTGTCGATAGGCATTTCAGATATAGGTGTCGATAGGCATTTCAGATATAGGTGTCGATAGGCATTTCAGATATAGGTGCCGATAGGCATTTCAGATATAGTTGCCGATTGGCATTTTAAAAATAGGTGCCGATAGGCATTTCAGATATAGAAGCCGATAGGCATTTCAAATATAGGTGCCGATAGGCATTCCAGATATGGTTGCCGATAGGCATTTCAAATATAGGTGCTGATAGGCATTTCAGATGTAGTTTCCGATAGGCATTTCAAAAATAGGTGTCGATAGGCATTTTAGATATAGGTGTCGATAGGCATTTCAGATATAGGTGTCGATAGGCATTACAGATATAGGTGTCGATAGGCATTTCAGATATAGGTGTCGATAGGCATTTCAGATATAGGTGTCGATAGGCATTTCAGATATAGGTGTCGATAGGTATTTCATATATAGGTGTCGATAGGCATTTCAGATATAGGTGTCGATAGGCATTTCAGATATAGGTGCCGATAGGCATTTCAGATATAGTTGCCGATTGGCATTTTAAAAACAGGTGCCGATAGGCATTTCAGATATAGAAGCCGATAGGCATTTCAAATATAGGTGCCGATAGGCATTCCAGATATGGTTGCCGATAGGCATTTCAAATATAGGTGCTGATGGGCATTTCAGATGTAGTTTCCGATAGGCATTTCAAAAATAGGTGTCGATAGGCATTTCAGATATAGGTATCGATAGGCATTTCAGATATAGGTGTCTAAAGGCATTTCAGATATAGGTGTCGATAGGCATTTCAGATATAGGTGTCGATAGGCATTTCAGATATAGGTGTCGATAGGCATTTCAGATATATATGTCGATAGGCATTTCAGATATAGGTGTCGATAGGCATTTCAGATATAAGTGCCGATAGGCATTTCAGATATAGTTGCCGATTGGCATTTTAAAAATAGGTGCCGATAGGCATTTCAGATATAGAAGCCGATAGGCATTTCAAATATAGGTGCCGATAGGCATTCCAGATATGGTTGCCGATAGGCATTTCAAATATAGGTGCTGATAGGCATTTCAGATGTAGTTTCCGATAGGCATTTCAAAAATAGGTGTCGATAGGCATTTCAGATATAGGTGTCGATAGGCATTTCAGATATAGGTGTCGATAGGCATTTTAGATATAGGTGACGATAGGCATTTCAGATATAGGTGTCGATAGGCATTTCAGATATAGGTGTCGATAGGCATTTCAGATATAGGTGTCGATAGGCATTTCAGATATAGGTGTCGATAGGCATTTCAGATATATGTGTCGATAGGCATTTCAGATAAAGGTGCCGATAGGCATTTCAGATATAGTTACCGATTGGCATTTTAAAAATAGGTGCCGATAGGCATTTCAGATATAGAAGCCGATAGGCATTTCAAATATAGGTGCCGATAGGCATTTCAAATACAGGTGCTGATAGGCATTTCAGATGTAGTTTCCGATAGGCATTTCAAAAATAGGTGTCGATAGGCATTTCAGATATAGGTGTCGATAGGCATTTCAAAAATAGGTGTCGATAGGCATTTCAGATATAGGTGTCGATAGGCATTTCAGATATAGGTGTCGATAGGCATTTCAGATATAGGTGTCGATAGGCATTTCAGATATAGGTGTCGATAGGCATTTCAGATATAGGTGCCGATAGGCATTTCAGATATAGTTGCCGATTGGCATTTTAAAAATAGGTGCCGATAGGCATTTCAGATATAGAAGCCGATAGGCATTTCAAATATAGGTGCCGATAGGCATTCCAGATATGGTTGCCGATAGGCATTTCAAATATAGGTGCTGATTGGCATTTCAGATGTAGTTTCCGATAGGCATTTCAAAAAAAGGTGTCGATAGGCATTTCAGATATAGGTGTCGATAGGCATTTCAGATATAGGTGTCGATAGGCATTTCAGATATAGGTGTCGATAGGCATTTCAGATATAGGTGTCGATAGGCATTTCAGATATAGGTGTCGATAGGCATTTCAGATATAGGTGTCGATAGGCATTTCAGATATAGGTGTCGATAGGCATTTCAGATATAGGTGTCGATAGGCATTTCAGATATAGGTGCCGATAGGCATTTCAGATATAGTTGCCGATTGGCAATTTAAAAATAGGTGCCGATAGGCATTTCAGATATAGAAGCCGATAGGCATTTCAAATATAGGTGCCGATAGGCATTCCAGATATGGTTGCCGATAGGCATTTCAAATATAGGTGCTGATAGGCATTTCAGATGTAGTTTCCGATAGGCATTTCTAAAATAGGTGTCGATAGGCATTTCAGATATAGGTGTCGATAGGCATTTCAGATATAGGTGTCGATAGGCATTTCAGATATAGGTGTCGATAGGCATTTCAGATATAGGTGTCGATAGGCATTTCAGATATAGGTGTCGATAGGCATTTCAGATATAGGTGTCGATAGGCATTTCAGATATAGGTGTCGATAGGCATTTCAGATATAGGTGCCGATAGGCATTTCAGATATAGTTGCCGATTGGCATTTTAAAAATAGGTGCCGATAGGCATTTCAGATATAGAAGCCGATAGGCATTTCAAATATAGGTTCCGATAGGCATTCCAGATATGGTTGCCGATAGGCATTTCAAATATAGGTGCTGATAGGCATTTCAGATGTAGTTTCCGATAGGCATTTCAAAAATAGGTGTCGATAGGCATTTCAGATATAGGTGTTGATAGGCATTTTAGATATAGGTGTCGATAGGCATTTCAGATATAGGTGTCGATAGGCATTTCAGATATAGGTGTCGATAGGCTTTTCAGATATAGGTGTCGATAGGCATTTCAGATATAGGTGTCGATAGGCATTTCAGATATAGGTGTCGATAGGCATTTCAGATATAGGTGCCGATAGGCATTTCAGATATAGTTGCCGATTGGCATTTTAAAAATAGGTGCCGATAGGCATTTCAGATATAGAAGCCGATAGGCATTTCAAATATAGGTGCCGATAGGCATTCCAGATATGGTTGCCGATAGGCATTTCAAATATAGGTGCTGATAGGCATTTCAGATGTAGTTTCCGATAGGCATTTCAAAAATAGGTGTCGATAGGCATTTCAGATATAGGTGTCGATAGGCATTTCAGATATAGGTGTCGATAGGCATTTCAGATATAGGTGTCGATAGGCATTTCAGATATAGGTGTCGATAGGCATTTCAGATATAGGTGTCGATAGGCATTTCAGATATAGGTGTCGATAGGCATTTCAGATATAGGTGTCGATAGGCATTTCAGATATAGGTGTCGAAAGGCATTTCAGATATAGGTGCCGATAGGCATTTCAGATATAGTTGCCGATTGGCATTTTAAAAATAGGTGCCGATAGGCATTTCAGATATAGAAGCCGATAGGCATTTCAAATATAGGTGCCGATAGGCATTCCAGATATGGTTGCCGATAGGCATTTTAAATATAGGTGCTGATAGGCATTTCAGATGTAGTTTCCGATAGGCATTTCAAAAATAGGTGTCGATAGGCATTTCAGATATAGGTGTCGATAGGCATTTCAGATATAGGTGTCGATAGGCATTTCAGATATAGGTGTCGATAGGCATTTCAGATATAGGTGTCGATAGGCATTTCAGATATAGGTGTCGATAGGCATTTCAGATATAGGTGTCGATAGGCATTTCAGATATAGGTGTCGATAGGCATTTCAGATATAGGTGTCGATAGGCATTTCAGATATAGGTGCCGATAGGCATTTCAGATATAGTTGCCGATTGGCATTTTAAAAATAGGTGCCGATAGGCATTTCAGATATAGAAGCCGATAGGCATTTCAAATATAGGTGCCGATAGGCATTCCAGATATGGTTGCCGATAGGCATTTCAAATATAGGTGCTGATGGGCATTTCAGATGTAGTTTCCGATAGGCATTTCAAAAATAGGTGTCGATAGGCATTTCAGATATAGGTGTCGATAGGCATTTCAGATATAGGTGTCGATAGGCATTTCAGATATAGGTGTCGATAGGCATTTCAGATATAGGTGTCGATAGGATTTCAGATATAAGTGTCGATAGGCATTTCAGATATAGGTGTCGATAGGCATTTCAGATATAGGTGCCGATAGGCATTTCAGATATAGTTGCCGATTGGCATTATAAAAATAGGTGCCGATAGGCATTTCAGATATAGAAGCCGATAGGCATTTCAAATATAGGTGCCGATAGGCATTCCAGATATGGTTGCCGATAGGCATTTCAAATATAGGTGCTGATAGGCATTTCAGATGTAGTTTCCGATAGGCATTTCAAAAATAGGTGTCGATAGGCATTTCAGATATAGGTGTCGATAGGCATTTCAGATATAGGTGTCGATAGGCATTTCAGATATAGGTGTCGATAGGCATTTCAGATATAGGTGTCGATAGGCATTTCAGATATAGGTGTCGATAGGCATTTCAGATATAGGTGTCGATAGGCATTTCAGATATAGGTGCCGATAGGCATTTCAGATATAGTTGCCGATTGGCATTTTAAAAATAGGTGCCGATAGGCATTTCAGATATAGAAGCCGATAGGCATTTCAAATATAGGTGCCGATAGGCATTCCAGATATGGTTGCCGATAGGCATTTCAAATATAGGTGCTGATAGGCATTTCAGATGTAGTTTCCGATAGGCATTTCAAAAATAGGTGTCGATAGGCATTTCAGATATAGGTATCGATAGGCATTTCAGATATAGGTGTTTAAAGGCATTTCAGATATAGGTGTCGATAGGCATTTCAGATATAAGTGTCGATAGGCATTTCAGATATAGGTGTCGATAGGCATTTCAGATATAGGTGTCGATAGGCATTTCAGATATAGGTGTCGATAGGCATTTCAGATATATGTGCCGATAGGCATTTCAGATATAGTTGCCGATTGGCATTTTAAAAATAGGTGCCGATAGGCATTCCAGATATGGTTGCCGATAGGCATTTCAAATATAGGTGCTGATAGGCATTTCAGATGTAGTTTCCGATAGGCATTTCAAAAATAGGTGTCGATAGGCATTTAAGATATAGGTGTCGATAGGCATTTCAGATATAGGTGTCGATAGGCATTTTAGATATAGGTGACGATAGGAATTTCAGATATAGGTGTCGATAGGCATTTCAGATATAGGTGTCGATAGGCATTTCAGATATAGGTGTCGATAGGCATTTCAGATATAGGTGTCGATAGGCATTTCAGATATATGTGTCGATAGGCATTTCAGATAAAGGTGCCGATAGGCATTTCAGATATAGTTACCGATTGGCATTTTAAAAATAGGTGCCGATAGGCATTTCAGATATAGAAGTCGATAGGCATTTCAAATAGAGGTGCCGATAGGCATTCCAGATATGGTTGCCGATAGGCATTTCAAATAAAGGTGCTGATAGGCATTTCAGATGTAGTTTCCGATAGGCATTTCAAAAATAGGTGTCGATAGGCATTTCAGATATAGGTGTCGATAGGCATTTCAGATATAGGTGTCGATAGGCATTTCAGATATAGGTGTCGATAGGCATTTCAGATATAAGTGTCGATAGGCATTTCAGATATAGGTGTCGATAGGCATTTCAGATATAGGTGTCGATAGGCATTTCAGATATAGGTGTCGATAGGCATTTCAGATATATGTGCCGATAGGCATTTCAGATATAGTTGCCGATTGGCATTTTAAAAATAGGTGCCGATAGGCATTTCAGATATAGAAGCCGATAGGCATTTCAAATATAGGTGCCGATAGGCATTCCAGATATGGTTGCCGATAGGCATTTCAAATATTGGTGCTGATAGGCATTTCAGATGTAGTTTCCGATAGGCATTTCAAAAATAGGTGTCGATAGGCATTTCAGATATAGGTGTCGATAGGCATTTCAGATATAGGTGTCGATAGGCATTTCAGATATAGGTGTCGATAGGCATTTCAGATATAGGTGTCGATAGGCATTTCAGATATAGGTGCCGATAGGCATTTCAGATATAGTTGCCGAATGGCATTTTAAAAATAGGTGCCGATAGGCATTTCAGATATAGAAGCCGATAGGCATTTCAAATATAGGTGCCGATAGGCATTCCAGATATGGTTACCGATAGGCATTTCAAATATAGGTGCTGATAGGCATTTCAGATGTAGTTTCCGATAGGCATTTCAAAAATAGGTGTCGATAGGCATTTCAGATATAGGTGTCGAAAGGCATTTCAGATATAGGTGTCGATAGGCATTTCAGATATAGGTGTCGATAGGCATTTCAGATATAGGTGTCGATACGCATTTCAGATATAGGTGTCGATAGGCATTTCAGATATAGGTGTCGATAGGCATTTCAGATATAGGTGTCGATAGGCATTTCAGATATAGGTGTCGATAGGCATTTCAGATATGGGTGCCGATAGGCATTTCAGATATAGTTGCCGATTGGCATTTTAAAAATAGGTGCCGATAGGCATTTCAGATATAGAAGCCGATAGGCATTTCAAATATAGGTGCCGTTAGGCATTCCAGATATGGTTGCCGATAGGCATTTCAAATATAGGTGCTGATAGGCATTTCAGATGTAGTTTCCGATAGGCATTTCAAAAATAGGTGTCGATAGGCATTTCAGATATAGGTGTCGATAGGCAGTTCAGATATAGGTGTCGATAGGCATTTCAGATATAGGTGTCGATAGGCATTTCAGATATAGGTGCCGATAGGCATTTCAGATATAGGTGTCGATAGGCATTTCAGATATAGGTGTCGATAGGCATTTTAGATATAGGTGTCGATAGGCATTTCAGATATAGGTGCCGATAGGCATTTCAGATATAGTTGCCGATTGGCATTTTAAAAATAGGTGCCGATAGGCATTTAAGATATAGAAGCCGATAAGCATTTCAAATATAGGTGCCGATAGGCATTCCAGATATGGTTGCCGATAGGCATTTCAAATATAGGTGCTGATAGGCATTTCAGATGTAGTTTCTGATA
>JAVRKA010001123.1:0-25592 GCA_034508555.1 Venustoraphidia nigricollis | reverse complement strand
CCTATTTTTGAAATGCCTATCGGAAACTACATCTGAAATGCCTATCAGCACCTGTATTTGAAATGCCTATCGGCAACCATATCTGGAATGCCTATCGGCACCTATATTTGAAATGCCTATCGGCTTCTATATCTGAAATGCCTATCGGCACCTATTTTTAAAATGCCAATCGGCAACTATATCTGAAATGCCTATCGGCACCTATATCTGAAATGCCTATCGACACCTATATCTGAAATGCCTATCGACACCTATATCTGAAATGCCTATCGACACCTATATCTGAAATGCCTATCGACACCTATATCTGAAATGCCTATCGACACCTATATCTGAAATGCCTATCGACACCTATATCTGAAATGCCTATCGACACCTATATCTGAAATGCCTATCGACACCTATATCTGAAATGCCTATCGACACCTATATCTGAAATGCCTATCGACACTTATATCTGAAATGCCCATCGACACCTATTTTTGAAATGCCTATCGGAAACTACATCTGAAATGCCTATCAGCACCTATATTTGAAATGCCTATCGACACCTATATCTGAAATGCCTATCGACACCTATATCTGAAATGCCTATCGACACCTATTTTTGAAATGCCTATCGGAAACTACATCTGAAATGCCTATCAGCACCTATATTTGAAATGCCTATCGGCAACCATATCTGGAATGCCTATCGGCACCTATATTTGAAATGCCTATCGGCTTCTATATCTGAAATGCCTATCGGCACCTATTTTTAAAATGCCAATCGGCAACTATAACTGAAATGCCTATCGGCACCTATATCTGAAATGCCTATCGACACCTATATCTGAAATGCCTATCGACACCTATATCTGAAATGCCTATCGACACCTATATCTGAAATGCCTATCGACACCTATATCTGAAATGCCTATCGACACCTATATCTGAAATGCCTATCGACACCTATATATGAAATGTCTATCGACACCTATATCTGAAATGCCTATCGACACCTATTTTTGAAATGCCTATCGGAAACTACATCTGAAATGCCTATCAGCACCTATATTTGAAATGCCTATCGGCAACCATATCTGGAATGCCTATCGGCACCTATATTTGAAATGCCTATCGGCTTCTATATCTGAAATGCCTATCGGCACCTATTTTTAAAATGCCAATCGGTAACTATATCTGAAATGCCTATCGGCACCTATATCTGAAATGCCTATCGACACCTATATCTGAAATGCCTATCGACACCTATATCTGAAATGCCTATCGACACCTATATCTGAAATGCCTATCGACACCTATATCTGAAATGCCTATCGACACCTATATCTGAAATGCCTATCGACACCTATTTTTGAAAACTACATCTGAAATGCCTATCAGCACCTATATTTGAAATGCCTATCGGCAACCATATCTGGAATGCCTATCGGCACCTATATTTGAAATGCCTATCGGCTTCTATATCTGAAATGCCTATCGGCACCTATTTTTAAAATGCCAATCGGCAACTATATCTGAAATGCCTATCAGCACCTATATCTGAAATGCCTATCGACACCTATATCTGAAATGCCTATCGACACCTATATCTGAAATGCCTATCGACACCTATATCTGAAATGCCTATCGACACCTATATCTGAAATGCCTATCGACACCTATATCTGAAATGCCTATCGACACCTATATCTGAAATGCCTATCGACACCTATATCTGAAATGCCTATCGACACTTATTTTTGAAATGCCTACCGGAAACTACATCTGAAATGCCTATCAGCACCTATATTTGAAATGCCTATCGGCAACCATATCTGGAATGCCTATCGGCACCTATATTTGAAATGCCTATCGGCTTCTATATCTGAAATGCCTATCGGCACCTATTTTTAAAATGCCAATCGGCAACTATATCTGAAATGCCTATCGGCACCTATATCTAAAATGCCTATCGACACCTATATCTGAAATGCCTATCGACACCTATATCTGAAATGCCTATCGACATCTATATCTGAAATGCCTATCGACACCTATATCTGAAATGCCTATCGACACCTATATCTGAAATGCCTATCGACACCTATATCTGAAATGCCTATCGACACCTATATCTGAAATGCCTATCGACACCTATATCTGAAATGCCTATCGACACCTGTATCTGAAATGCCTATCGACACCTATATCTGAAATGCCTATCGACACCTATATCTGAAATGCCTATCGACACCTATATCTGAAATGCCTATCGACACCTATATCTGAAATGCCTATCGACACCTATTTTTGAAATGCCTATCGGAAACTACATCTGAAATGCCTATCAGCACCTATATTTGAAATGCCTATCGACACCTATATCTGAAATGCCTATCGACACCTATATCTGAAATGCCTATCGACACCTATATCTGAAATGCCTATCGACACCTATATCTAAAATGCCTATCGACACCTTTATCTGAAATGCCTATCGACACCTATATCTGAAATGCCTATCGACACCTATATCTGAAATGCCTATCGACACCTATATCTGAAATGCCTATCGACACCTATTTTTGAAATGCCTATCGGAAACTACATCTGAAATGCCTATCAGCACCTATATTTGAAATGCCTATCGGCAACCATATCTGGAATGCCTATCGGCACCTATATTTGAAATGCCTATCGGCTTCTATATCTGAAATGCCTATCGGCACCTATTTTTAAAATGCCAATCGGCAACTATATCTGAAATGCCTATCGGCACCTATATCTGAAATGCCTATCGACACCTATATCTGAAATGCCTATCGACACCTATATCTGGAATGCCTATCGGCACCTATATTTGAAATGCCGATCGGCTTCTATATCTGAAATGCCTATCGGCACCTATTTTTAAAATGCCAATCGGCAACTATATCTGAAATGCTAATCTGCACCTATATCTGAAATGCCTATCGACACCTATATCTGAAATGCCTATCGACACCTATATCTGAAATGCCTATCGACACCTATATCTGAAACGCCTATCGACACCTATATCTGAAATGCCTATCGACACCTATATCTAAAATGCCTATCGACACCTATATCTGAAATGCCTATCGACACCTATATCTGAAATGCCTATCGACACCTATTTTTGAAATGCCTATCGGAAACTACATCTGAAATGCCTATCAGCACCTATATTTGAAATGCCTATCGGCAACCGTATCTGGAATGCCTATCGGCACCTATATTTGAAATGCCTATCGGCTTCTATATCTGAAATGCCTATCGGCACCTATTTTTAAAATGCCAATCGGCAACTATATCTGAAATGCCTATCGACACCTATATCTGAAATGCCTATCGACACCTATATCTGAAATGCCTATCGACACCTATATCTGAAATGCCTATCGACACCTATATCTGAAATGCCTATCGACACCTATATTTGAAATGCCTATCGACACCTTTATCTGAAATGCCTATCGACACCTATATCTGAAATGCCTATCGACACCTATATCTGAAATGCCTATCGACACCTATATCTGAAATGCCTATCGACACCTATTTTTGAAATGCCTATCGGAAATTACATCTGAAATGCCTATCAGCACCTATATTTGAAATGCCTATCGGCAACCATATCAGGAATGCCTATCGGCACCTATATTTGAAATGCCTATCGTCTTCTATATCTGAAATGCCTATCGGCACCTATTTTTAAAATGCCAATCGGCAACTATATCTGAAATGCCTATCGGCACCTATATCTGAAATGCCTATCGACACCTATATCTGAAATGCCTATCGACACCTATATCTGAAATGCCTATCGACACCTATATCTGAAATGCCTATCGACACCTATATCTGAAATGCCTATCGACACCTATATCTGAAATGCCTATCGACACCTATATCTGAAATGCCTATCGACACCTATATCTGAAATGCCTATCGACACCTATTTTTGAAATGCCTATCGGAAACTACATCTGAAATGCCTATCAGCACCTATATTTGAAATGCCTATCGGCAACCATATCTGGAATGCCTATCGGCACCTATATTTGAAATGCCTATCGGCTTCTATATCTGAAATGCCTATCGGCACCTATTTTTAAAATGCCAATCGGCAACTATATCTGAAATGCCTATCGGCACCTATATCTGAAATGCCTATCGACACCTATATCTGAAATGCCTATCGACACCTATATCTGAAATGCCTATCGACACCTATATCTGAAATGCCTATCGACACCTATATCTGAAATGCCTATCGACACCTATATCTGAAATGCCTATCGACACCTATATCTGAAATGCCTATCGACACCTATATCTGAAATGCCTATCGACACCTATTTTTGAAATGCCTATCGGAAACTACATCTGAAATGCCTATCAGCACCTATATTTGAAATGCCTATCGGCAACCATATCTGGAATGCCTATCGGCACCTATATTTGAAATGCCTATCGGCTTCTATATCTGAAATGCCTATCGGCACCTATTTTTAAAATGCCAATCGGCAACTATATCTGAAATGCCTATCGGCACCTATATCTGAAATGCCTATCGACACCTATATCTGAAATGCCTATCGACACCTATATCTGAAATGCCTATCGACACCTATATCTGAAATGCCTATCGACACCTATATCTGAAATGCCTATCGACACCTATATCTGAAATGCCTATCGACACCTATATCTGAAATGCCTATCGACACCTATATCTGAAATGCCTATCGACACCTATTTTTGAAATGCCTATCGGAAACTACATCTGAAATGCCTATCAGCACCTATATTTGAAATGCCTATCGGCAACCATATCTGGAATGCCTATCGGCACCTATATTTGAAATGCCTATCGGCTTCTATATCTGAAATGCCTATCGGCACCTATTTTTAAAATGCCAATCGGCAACTATATCTGAAATGCCTATCGGCACCTATATCTGAAATGCCTATCGACACCTATATCTGAAATGCCTATCGACACCTATATCTGAAATGCCTATCGACAACTATATCTGAAATGCCTATCGACACCTATATCTGAAATGCCTATCGACACCTTTATCTGAAATGCCTATCGACACCTATATCTGAAATGCCTATCGACACCTATATCTGAAATGCCTATCGACACCTATATCTGAAATGCCTATCGACACCTATTTTTGAAATGCCTATCGGAAACTACATCTGAAATGCCTATCAGCACCTCAATTTGAAATGTCTATCGGCAACCATATCTGGAATGCCTATCGGCACCTATATTTGAAATGCCTATCGGCTTCTATATCTGAAATGCCTATCGGCACCTATTTTTAAAATGCCAATCGGCAACTATATCTGAAATGCCTATCGGCACCTATATCTAAAATGCCTATCGACACCTATATCTGAAATGCCTATCGACACCTATATCTGAAACGCCTATCGACACCTATATCTGAAATGCCTATCGACACCTATATCTGAAATGCCTATCGACACCTATATCTGAAATGCCTATCGACACCTATATCTGAAATGCCTATCGACACCTATATCTGAAATGCCTATCGACACCCATATCTGAAATGCCTATCGACACCTATTTTTGAAATGCCTATCGGAAACTACATCTGAAATGGCTATCAGCACCTATATTTGAAATGCCTATCGGCAACCATATCTGGAATGCCTATCGGCACCTATATTTGAAATACCTATCGGCTTCTATATCTGAAATGCCTATCGGCACCTATTTTTAAAATGCCAATCGGACACTATATCTGAAATGCCTATCGGCACCTACATCTGAAATGCCTCTCGACACCTATATCTGAAATGCCTATCGACACCTATATCTGAAATGCCTGTCGACACCTATATCTGAAATGCCTATCGACACCTTTATCTGAAATGCCTATCGACACCTATTTTTGAAATGCCTATCGGAAACTACATCTGAAATGCCTATCAGCACCTATATTTTAAATGCCTATCGGCTTCTATATCTGAAATGCCTATCGGCACCTATTTTTAAAATGCCAATCGGCAACTATATCTGAAATGCCTATCGGCACCTATATCTAAAATGCCTATAGACAACTATATCTGAAATGCCTATCGACACCTATATCTGAAATGCCTATCGACACCTATATCTGAAATGCCTATCGACACCTATATCTGAAATGCCTATCGACACCTATATCTAAAATGCCTATCGACACCTATATCTGAAATGCCTATCGACACCTATATCTGAAATGCCTATCGACACCTATATCTGAAATGCCTATCGACACCTATTTTTGAAATGCCTATCAGAAACTACATCTGAAATGCCTATCAGCACCTATATTTGAAATGCCTATCGGCAACCATATCTGGAATGCCTATCGGCACCTATATTTGAAATGCTTATCGGCTTCTATATCTTAAATGCCTATCGGCACCTATTTTTAAAATGCCAATCGGCAACTATATCTGAAATGCCTATCGGCACCTATATCTAAAATGCCTATCGACACCTATATCTAAAATGCCTATCGACACCTATATCTGAAATGCATATCGACACCTATATCTGAAATGCCTATCGGCACCTATATCTGAAATGCCTATCGACACCTATATCTGAAATGCCTATCGACACCTATATCTGAAATACCTATCGACACCTATATCTGAAATGCCTATCGACACAAATTTTTGAAATGCCTATCGGAAACTACATCTGAAATGCCTATCAGCATCTATATTTGAAATGCCTATCGGCAACCATATCTTGAATGCCTAACGGCACCTATATTTGAAATGCCTATCGGCTTCTATATCTGAAATGCCTATCGGCACCTATTTTTAAAATGCCAATCGGCAACTATATCTGAAATGCCTATCGGCACCCATATCTGAAATGCCTATCGACACCTATATCTGAAATGCCTATCGACACCTATATCTGAAATGCCTATCGACACCTATATCTGAAATGCCTATCGACACCTATATCTGAAATGCCTATCGACACCTATATCTGAAATGCCTATCGACACCTATATCTGAAATGCCTATCGACACCTATATCTGAAATGCCTATCGACACCTATATCTGAAATGCCTATCGACACCTATTTTTGAAATGCCTATCGGAAACTACATCTGAAATGCCTATCAGCACCTATATTTGAAATGCCTATCGGCAACCATATCTGGAATGCCTATCGGCACCTATATTTGAAATGCCTATCGGCTTCTATATCTGAAATGCCTATCGGCACCTATTTTTAAAATGCCAATCGGCAACTATATCTGAAATGCCTATCGGCACCTATATCTGAAATGCCTATCGACACCTATATCTGAAATGCCTATCGACACCTATATCTGAAATGCCTATCGACACCTATATCTGAAATGCCTATCGACACCTATATCTGAAATGCCTATCGACACCTATATCTGAAATGCCTATCGACACCTATATCTGAAATGCCTATCGACACCTATTTTTGAAATGCCTATCGGAAACTACATCTGAAATGCCTATCAGCACCTATATTTGAAATGCCTATCGGCAACCATATCTGGAATGCCTATCGGCACCTATATTTGAAATGCCTATCGGCTTCTATATCTGAAATGCCTATCGGCACCTATTTTTAAAATGCCAATCGGCAACTATATCTGAAATGCCTATCGGCACCTATATCTGAAATGCCTATCGACACCTATATCTGAAATGCCTATCGACACCTATATCTGAAATGCCTATCGACACCTATATCTGAAATGCCTATCGACACCTATATCTGAAATGCCTATCGACACCTATATCTGAAATGCCTATCGACACCTCTATCTGAAATGCCTATCGACACCTAAATCTGAAATGCCTATCGACACCTATTTTTGAAATGCCTATCGGAAACTACATCTGAAATGCCTATCAGCACCTATATTTGAAATTCCTATCGGCAACCATATCTGGAATGCCTATCGGCACCTATATTTGAAATGCCTATCGGCTTCTATATCTGAAATGCCTATCGGCACCTATTTTTAAAATGCCAATCGGTAACTATATCTGAAATGCCTATCGGCACCTTTATCTGAAATGCCTATCGACATTATATCTGAAATGCCTATCGACACCTATATCTGAAATGCCTATCGACACCTATATCTGAAATGCCTATCGACACTTATATCTGAAATGCCTATCGACACCTATATCTGAAATGCCTTTCGTCACCTATATCTAAAATGCCTATCGACACCTATATCTGAAATGCCTATCGACACCTATATCTGAAATGCCTATCGACACCTATTTTTGAAATGCCTATCGGAAACTACATCTGAAATGCCTATCAGCACCTATATTTGAAATGCCTATCGGCAACCATATCTGGAATGCCTATCGGCACCTATATTTGAAATGCCTATCGGCTTCTATATCTGAAATGCCTATCGGCACCTATTTTTAAAATGCCAATCGGCAACTATATCTGAAATGCCTATCGACACCTATATCTGAAATGCCTATCGACACCTATATCTGAAATGCCTGTCGACACCTATATCTGAAATGCCTATCGACACCTATATCTGAAATGCCTATCGACACCTATTTTTGAAATGCCTATCGGAAACTACATCTGAAATGCCTATCAGCACCTATATTTAAAATGCCTATCGGCAACCATATCTGGAATGCTTATCGGCACCTATATTTGAAATGCCTATCGGCTTCTATATCTGAAATGCCTATCGGCACCTATTTTTAAAATGCCAATCGGCAACTATATCTGAAATGCCTATCGGCACCTATATCTAAAATGCCTATAGACAACTATATCTGAAATGCCTATCGACACCTATATCTGAAATGCCTATCGACACCTATATCTGAAATGCCTATCGACACCTATATCTAAAATGCCTATCGACACCTATATCTGAAATGCCTATCGACACCTATATCTGAAATGCCTATCGACACCTATATCTGAAATGCCTATCGACACCTATTTTTGAAATGCCTATCAGAAACTACATCTGAAATGCCTATCAGCACCTATATTTGAAATGCCTATCGGCAACCATATCTGGAATGCCTATCGGCACCTATATTTGAAATGCTTATCGGCTTCTATATCTTAAATGCCTATCGGCACCTATTTTTAAAATGCCAATCGGCAACTATATCTGAAATGCCTATCGGCACATATATCTGAAATGCTATCGACACCTATATCTAAAATGCCTATCGACACCTATATCTGAAATGCCTATCGACACCTATATCTGAAATGCATATCGACACCTATATCTGAAATGCCTATCGGCACCTATATCTGAAATGCCTATCGACACCTATATCTGAAATGCCTATCGACACCTATATCTGAAATACCTATCGACACCTATATCTGAAATGCCTATCGACACAAATTTTTGAAATGCCTATCGGAAACTACATCTGAAATGCCTATCAGCATCTATATTTGAAATGCCTATCGGCAACCATATCTGGAATGCCTAACGGCACCTATATTTGAAATGCCTATCGGCTTCTATATCTGAAATGCCTATCGGCACCTATTTTTAAAATGCCAATCGGCAACTATATCTGAAATGCCTATCGGCACCCATATCTGAAATGCCTATCGACACCTATATCTGAAATGCCTATCGACACCTATATCTGAAATGCCTATCGACACCTATATCTGAAATGCCTATCGACACCTATATCTGAAATGCCTATCGACACCTATATCTGAAATGCCTATCGACACCTATATCTGAAATGCCTATCGACACCTATATCTGAAATGCCTATCGACACCTATATCTGAAATGCCTATCGACACCTATTTTGAAATGCCTATCGGAAACTACATCTGAAATGCCTATCAGCACCTATATTTGAAATGCCTATCGGCAACCATATCTGGAATGCCTATCGGCACCTATATTTGAAATGCCTATCGGCTTCTATATCTGAAATGCCTATCGGCACCTATTTTTAAAATGCCAATCGGCAACTATATCTGAAATGCCTATCGGCACCTATATCTGAAATGCCTATCGACACCTATATCTGAAATGCCTATCGACACCTATATCTGAAATGCCTATCGACACCTATATCTGAAATGCCTATCGACACCTATATCTGAAATGCCTATCGACACCTATATCTGAAATGCCTATCGACACCTATATCTGAAATGCCTATCGACACCTATTTTTGAAATGCCTATCGGAAACTACATCTGAAATGCCTATCAGCACCTATATTTGAAATGCCTATCGGCAACCATATCTGGAATGCCTATCGGCACCTATATTTGAAATGCCTATCGGCTTCTATATCTGAAATGCCTATCGGCACCTATTTTTAAAATGCCAATCGGCAACTATATCTGAAATGCCTATCGGCACCTATATCTGAAATGCCTATCGACACCTATATCTGAAATGCCTATCGACACCTATATCTGAAATGCCTATCGACACCTATATCTGAAATGCCTATCGACACCTATATCTGAAATGCCTATCGACACCTATATCTGAAATGCCTATCGACACCTCTATCTGAAATGCCTATCGACACCTAAATCTGAAATGCCTATCGACACCTATTTTTGAAATGCCTATCGGAAACTACATCTGAAATGCCTATCAGCACCTATATTTGAAATTCCTATCGGCAACCATATCTGGAATGCCTATCGGCACCTATATTTGAAATGCCTATCGGCTTCTATATCTGAAATGCCTATCGGCACCTATTTTTAAAATGCCAATCGGTAACTATATCTGAAATGCCTATCGGCACCTTTATCTGAAATGCCTATCGACATTATATCTGAAATGCCTATCGACACCTATATCTGAAATGCCTATCGACACCTATATCTGAAATGCCTATCGACACTTATATCTGAAATGCCTATCGACACCTATATCTGAAATGCCTATCGTCACCTATATCTAAAATGCCTATCGACACCTATATCTGAAATGCCTATCGACACCTATATCTGAAATGCCTATCGACAACTATTTTTGAAATGCCTATCGGAAACTACATCTGAAATGCCTATCAGCACCTATATTTGAAATGCCTATCGGCAACCATATCTGGAATGCCTATCGGCACCTATATTTGAAATGCCTATCGGCTTCTATATCTGAAATGCCTATCGGCACCTATTTTTAAAATGCCAATCGGCAACTATATCTGAAATGCCTATCGACACCTATATCTGAAATGCCTATCGACACCTATATCTGAAATGCCTGTCGACACCTATATCTGAAATGCCTATCGACACCTATATCTGAAATGCCTATCGACAGCTATTTTTGAAATGCCTATCGGAAACTACATCTGAAATGCCTATCAGCACCTATATTTAAAATGCCTATCGGCAACCATATCTGGAATGCTTATCGGCACCTATATTTGAAATGCCTATCGGCTTCTATATCTGAAATGCCTATCGGCACCTATTTTTAAAATGCCAATCGGCAACTATATCTGAAATGCCTATCGGCACCTATATCTAAAATGCCTATAGACAACTATATCTGAAATGCCTATCGACACCTATATCTGAAATGCCTATCGACACCTATATCTGAAATGCCTATCGACACCTATATCTGAAATGCCTATCGACACCTATTTTTGAAATGCCTATCAGAAACTACATCTGAAATGCCTATCAGCACCTATATTTGAAATGCCTATCGGCAACCATATCTGGAATGCCTATCGGCACCTATATTTGAAATGCTTATCGGCTTCTATATCTTAAATGCCTATCGGCACCTATTTTTAAAATGCCAATCGGCAACTATATCTGAAATGCCTATCGGCACCTATATCTGAAATGCCTATCGACACCTATATCTAAAATGCCTATCGACACCTATATCTGAAATGCCTATCGACACCTATATCTGAAATGCCTATCGACACCTATATCTGAAATGCCTATCGACACCTATATCTGAAATGCCTATCGACACCTATATCTGAAATGCCTATCGACACCTATATCTGAAATGCCTATCGACACCTATATCTGAAATGCCTATCGACACCTATTTTTGAAATGCCTATCGGAAACTACATCTGAAATGCCTATCAGCACCTATATTTGAAATGCCTATCGGCAACCATATCTGGAATGCCTATCGGCACCTATATTTAAAATGCCTATCGGCTTCTATATCTGAAATGCCTATCAGCACCTATTTTTAAAATGCCAATCGGCAACTATATCTGAAATGCCTATCGGCACCTATATCTGAAATGCCTATCGACACTTATATCTGAAATGCCTATCGACACCTATATCTGAAATGCCTATCGACAACTATATCTGAAATGCCTATCGACACCTATATCTGAAATGCCTATCGACACCTATATCTGAAATGCCTATCGACACCTATATCTGAAATGCCTATCGACACCTATTTTTGAAATGCCTATCGGAAACTACATCTGAAATGCCTATCAGCACCTATATTTGAAATGCCATCGGCAACCATATCTGGAATGCCTATCGGCACCTATATTTGAAATGCCTATCGGCTTCTATATCTGAAATGCCTATCGGCACCTATTTTTAAAATGCCAATCGGCAACTATATCTGAAATGCCTATCGGCACATATATCTGAAATGCCTATCGACACCTATATCTGAAATGCCTATCGACACCTATATCTGAAATGCCTATCGACACCTATATCTGAAATGCCTATCGACACCTATATCTGAAATGCCTATCGACACCTATATCTGAAATGCCTATCGACACCTATATCTGAAATGCCTATCGACACCTATATCTGAAATGCCTATCGACACCTATTTTTGAAATGCCTATCGGAAACTACATCTGAAATGCCTATCAGCACCTTTATTTGAAATGCCTATCGGCAACCATATCTGGAATGCCTATCGGCACCTATATTTGAAATGCCTATCGACTTCTATATCTGAAATGCCTATCGGCACCTATTTTTAAAATGCCAATCGGTAACTATATCTGAAATGCCTATCGGCACCTTTATCTAAAATGCCTATCGACACCTATATCTGAAATGCCTATCGACACCTATATCTGAAATGCCTATCGACACCTATATCTGAAATGCCTATCGACACCTATATCTGAAATGCCTATCGACACCTATATCTAAAATGCCTATCGTCACCTATATCTAAAATGCCTATCGACACCTATATCTGAAATGCCTATCGACACCTATATCTGAAATGCCTATCGACACCTATTTTTGAAATGCCTATCGGAAACTACATCTGAAATGCCTATCAGCACCTATATTTGAAATGCCTATCGGCAACCATATCTGGAATGCCTATCGGCACCTATATTTGAAATGCCTATCGGCTTCTATATCTGAAATGCCTATCGGCACCTATTTTTAAAATGCCAATCGGCAACTATATCTGAAATGCCTATCGGCACCTATATCTGAAATGCCTATCGACACCTATATCTGAAATGCCTATCGACATATATATCTGAAATGCCTATCGACACCTATATCTGAAATGCCTATCGACACCTATATCTGAAATGCCTATCGACACCTATATCTGAAATGCCTTTAGACACCTATAACTGAAATGCCTATCGACACCTATATCTGAAATGCCTATCGACACCTATTTTTGAAATGTCTATCGGAAACTACATCTGAAATGCCTATCAGCACCTATATTTGAAATGCCTATCGGCAACCATATCTGGAATGCCTATCGGCACCTATATTTGAAATGCCTATCGGCTTCTATATCTGAAATGCCTATCGGCACCTATTTTTAAAATGCCAATCGGCAACTATATCTGAAATGCCTATCGGCACCTATATCTGAAATGCCTATCGACACCTATATCTGAAATGCCTATCGACACCTATATCTGAAATGCCTATCGACACCTATATCTGAAATGCCTATCGACACCTATATCTGAAATGCCTATCGACACCTATATCTGAAATGCCTATCGACACCTATATCTGAAATGCCTATCGACACCTATATCTGAAATGCCTATCGACACCTATTTTTGAAATGCCTATCGGAAACTATATCTGAAATGCCTATCGGCAGCCATATCTGGAATGCCTATCGGCACCTATATTTGAAATGCCTATCGGCTTCTATATCTGAAATGCCTATCGGCACCTATTTTTAAAATGCCAATCGGCAACTATATCTGAAATGCCTATCGGCACCTATATCTGAAATGCCTATCGACACCTATATCTGAAATGCCTATCGACACCTATATCTGAAATGCCTATCGACACCTATATCTGAAATGCCTATCGACACCTATATCTGAAATGCCTATCGACACCTATATCTGAAATGCCTATCGACACCTATATCTAAAATGCCTATCGACACCTATATCTGAAATGCCTATCGACACCTATTTTTGAAATGCCTATCGGAAACTACATCTGAAATGCCTATCAGCACCTATATTTGAAATGCCTATCGGCAACCATATCTGGAATGCCTATCGGCACCTATATTTGAAATGCCTATCGGCTTCTATATCTGAAATGCCTATCGGCACCTATTTTTAAAATGCCAATCGGCAACTATAACTGAAATGCCTATCGGCACCTATATCTGAAATGCCTATCGACACCTATATCTGAAATGCCTATCGACACCTATATCTGAAATGCCTATCGACACCTATATCTGAAATGCCTATCGACACCTATATCTGAAATGCCTATCGACACCTATATCTGAAATGCCTATCGACACCTATATATGAAATGCCTATCGACACCTATATCTGAAATGCCTATCGACACCTATTTTTGAAATGCCTATCGGAAACTACATCTGAAATGCCTATCAGCACCTATATTTGAAATGCCTATCGGCAACCATATCTGGAATGCCTATCGGCACCTATATCTGAAATGCCTATCGACACCTATATCTGAAATGCCTATCGACACCTATATCTGAAATGCCTATCGACACCTATATCTGAAATGCCTATCGACACCTATTTTTGAAAACTACATCTGAAATGCCTATCAGCACCTATATTTGAAATGCCTATCGGCAACCATATCTGGAATGCCTATCGGCACCTATATTTGAAATGCCTATCGGCTTCTATATCTGAAATGCCTATCGGCACCTATTTTTAAAATGCCAATCGGCAATTATATCTGAAATGCCTATCGGCACCTATATCTGAAATGCCTATCGACACCTATATCTGAAATGCCTATCGACACCTATATCTGAAATGCCTATCGACACCTATATCTGAAATGCCTATCGACACCTATATCTGAAATGCCTATCGACACCTATATCTGAAATGCCTGCCGACACCTATATCTGAAATGCCTATCGACATCTATATCTGAAATGCCTATCGACACCTATTTTTAAAATGCCTATCGGAAACTACATCTGAAATGCCTATCAGCACCTATATTTGAAATGCCTATCGGCAACCATATCTGGAATGCCTATCGGCACCTATATTTGAAATGCCTATCGGCTTCTATATCTGAAATGCCTATCGGCACCTATTTTTAAATTGCCAATCGGCAACTATATCTGAAATGCCTATCGGCACCTATATCTGAAATGCCTATCGACACCTATATCTGAAATGCCTATCGGCAACTATTTTCAAAATGCCAATCGGCAACTATATCTGAAATGCCTATCGGCACCTATATCTGAAATGCCTATCGACACCTATATCTGAAATGCCTATCGACACCAATATCTGAAATGCCTATCGACACCTATATCTGAAATGCCTATCGACACCTATATCTGAAATGCCTATCGACACCTATATCTGAAATGCCTATCGACACCTATTTTTGAAATGCCTATCGGAAACTACATCTGAAATGCCTATCAGCACCTATATTTGAAATGCCTATCGGCAACCATATCTGGAATGTCTATCGGCACCTATATTTGAAATGCCTATCGGCTTCTATATCTGAAATGCCTATCGGCATTTATTTTTAAAATGCCAATCGGCAACTATATCTGGAATGCCTATCGGCACCTATATCTGAAATGCCTATCGACACCTATATCTGAAATGCCTATCGACACCTATATCTGAAATGCCTATCGACACCTATATCTGAAATGCCTATCGACACCTATATCTGAAATGCCTATCGACACCTATATCTGAAATGCCTATCGACACCTATATCTGAAATGCCTATCGACACCTATATCTGAAATGCCTATCGACACCTATTTTTGAAATGCCTATCGGAAACTACATCTGAAATGCCTATCAGCACCTATATTTGAAATGCCTATCGGCAACCATATCTGGAATGCCTATCGGCACCTATATTTGAAATGCCTATCGGCTTCTATATCTGAAATGCCTATCGGCACCTATTTTTAAAATGCCAATCGGCAACCATATCTGAAATGCCTATCGGCACCTATATCTGAAATGCCTATCGACACCTATATCTGATATGCCTATCGACACCTATATCTGAAATGCCTATCGACACCTATATCTGAAATGCCTATCGACACCTATATCTGAAATGCCTATCGACACCTTAATCTGAAATGCCTATCGACACCTATATCTGAAATGCCTATCGACACCTATATCTGAAATGCCTATCGACACCTATATCTGAAATGCCTATCGACACCTATTTTTGAAATGCCTATCGGAAACTACATCTGAAATGCCTATCAGCACCTATATTTGAAATGCCTATCGGCAACCATATCTGGAATGCCTATCGGCACCTATATTTGAAATGCCTATCGGCTTCTATATCTGAAATGCCTATCGGCACCTATTTTTAAAATGCCAATCGGCAACTATATCTGAAATGCCTATCGGCACCTATATCTGAAATGCCTATCGACACCTATATCTGAAATGCCTATCGACACTTATATCTGAAATGCCTATCGACACCTATATCTGAAATGCCTATCGACACCTATATCTGAAATGCCTATCGACACCTATATCTGAAATGCCTATCGACACCTATATCTGAAATGCCTATCGACACCTATATCTGAAATGCCTATCGACACCTATTTTTGAAATGCCTATCGGAAACTACATCTGAAATGCCTATCAGCACCTATATTTGAAATGCCTATCGGCAACCATATCTGAAATGCCTATCGGCACCTATATTTGAAATACCTATCGGCTTCTATATCTGAAATGCCTATCGGCACCTATTTTTAAAATGCCGATCGGAAACTATATCTGAAATGCCTATCGGCACCTATATCTGAAATGCCTATCGACACCTATATCTGAAATGCCTATCGACACCTATATCTGAAATGCCTGTCGACACCTATATCTGAAATGCCTATCGACACCTATATCTGAAATGCCTATCGACACCTATTTTTGAAATGCCTATCGGAAACTACATCTGAAATGCCTATCAGCACCTATATTTAAAATGCCTATCGGCAACCATATCTGGAATTCTTATCGGCACCTATATTTGAAATGCCTATCGGCTTCTATATCTGAAATGCCTATCGGCACCTATTTTTAAAATGCCAATCGGCAACTATATCTGAAATGCCTATCGGCACCTATATCTGAAATGCCTATAGACAACTATATCTGAAATGCCTATCGACACCTATATCTGAAATGCATATCGACACCTATATCTGAAATGCCTATCGACACCTATATCTGAAATGCCTATCGACACCTATATCTAAAATGCCTATCGACACCTATATCTGAAATGCCTATCGACACCTATATCTGAAATGCCTATCGACACCTATATCTGAAATGCCTATCGACACCTATTTTTGAAATGCCTATCAGAAACTACATCTGAAATGCCTATCAGCACCTATATTTGAAATGCCTATCGGCAACCATATCTGGAATGCCTATCGGCACCTATATTTGAAATGCTTATCGGCTTCTATATCTTAAATGCCTATCGGCACCTATTTTTAAAATGCCAATCGGCAACTATATCTGAAATGCCTATCGGCACCTATATCTGAAATGCCTATCGACACCTATATCTAAAATGCCTATCGACACCTATATCTGAAATGCCTATCGACACCTATATCTGAAATGCCTATCGACACCTATATCTGAAATGCCTATCGACACCTATATCTGAAATGCCTATCGACACCTATATCTGAAATGCCTATCGACACCTATATCTGAAATGCCTATCGACGCCTATTTTTGAAATGCCTATCGGAAACTACATCTGAAATGCCTATCAGCACCTATATTTGAAATGCCTATCGGCAACCATATCTGGAATGCCTAACGGCACCTATATTTGAAATGCCTATCGGCTTCTATATCTGAAATGCCCATCGGCACCTATTTTTAAAATGCCAATCGGCAACTATATCTGAAATGCCTATCGGCACCCATATCTGAAATGCCTATCGACACCTATATCTGAAATGCCTATCGACACCTATATCTGAAATGCCTATCGACACCTATATCTGAAATGCCTATCGACACCTATATCTGAAATGCCTATCGACACCTATATCTGAAATGCCTATCGACACCTATATCTGAAATGCCTATCGACACCTATATCTGAAATGCCTATCGACACCTATATCTGAAATGCCTATCGACACCTATTTTTGAAATGCCTATCGGAAACTACATCTGAAATGCCTAACAGCACCTATATTTGAAATGCCTATCGGCAACCATATCTGGAATGCCTATCGGCACCTATATTTGAAATGCCTATCGGCTTCTATATCTGAAATGCCTATCGGCACCTATTTTTAAAATGCCAATCGGCAACTATATCTGAAATGCCTATCGGCACCTATATCTGAAATGCCTATCGACACCTATATCTGAAATGCCTATCGACACCTATATCTGAAATGCCTATCGACACATATATCTGAAATGCCTATCGACACCTATATCTGAAATGCCTATCGACACCTATATCTGAAATGCCTATCGACACCTATATCTGAAATGCCTATCGACACCTATTTTTGAAATGCCTATCGAAAACTACATCTGAAATGCCTATCAGCACCTATATTTGAAATGCCTATCGGCAACCATATCTGGAATGCCTATCGGCACCTATATTTGAAATGCCTATCGGCTTCTATATCTGAAATGCCTATCGGCACCTATTTTTAAAATGCCAATCGGCAAATATATCTGAAATGCCTATCGGCACCTATATCTGAAATGCCTATCGACACCTATATCTGAAATGCCTATCGACACCTATATCTGAAATGCCTATCGACACCTATATCTGAAATGCCTATCGACACCTATATCTGAAATGCCTATCGACACCTATATCTGAAATGCCTATCGACACCTATATCTGAAATGCCTATCGACACCTATTTTTGAAATGCCTATCGGAAACTACATCTGAAATGCCTATCAGCACCTATATTTAAAATGCCTATCGGCAACCATATCTGGAATGCCTATCGGCACCTATATTTGAAATGCCTATCGGCTTCTATATCTGAAATGCCTATCGGCACCTATTTTTATAATGCCAATCGGCAACTATATCTGAAATGCCTATCGGCACCTATATCTGAAATGCCTATCGACACCTATATCTGAAATGCCTATTGACACCTATATCTGAAATGCCTATCGACACCTATATCTGAAATGCCTATCGACACCTATATCTGAAATGCCTATCGACACCTATATCTGAAATGCCTGCCGACACCTATATCTGAAATGCCTATCGACACCTATATCTGAAATGCCTATCGACACCTATTTTTAAAATGCCTATCGGAAACTACATCTGAAATGCCTATCAGCACCTATATTTGAAATGCCTATCGGCAACCATATCTGGAATGCCTATCGGCACCTATATTTGAAATGCCTATCGGCTTCTATATCTGAAATGCCTATCGGCACCTATTTTTAAATTGCCAATCGGCAACTATATCTAAAATGCCTATCGGCACCTATATCTGAAATGCCTATCGACACCTATATCTGAAATGCCTATCGGCAACTATTTTCAAAATGCCAATCGGCAACTATATCTGAAATGCCTATCGGCACCTATATCTGAAATGCCTATCGACACCTATATCTGAAATGCCTATCGACACCAATATCTGAAATGCCTATCGACACCTATATCTGAAATGCCTATCGACACCTATATCTGAAATGCCTATCGACACCTATATCTGAAATGCCTATCGACACCTATTTTTGAAATGCCTATCGGAAACTACATCTGAAATGCCTATCAGCACCTATATTTGAAATGCCTATCGGCAACCATATCTGGAATGTCTATCGGCACCTATATTTGAAATGCCTATCGGCTTCTATATCTGAAATGCCTATCGGCATTTATTTTTAAAATGCCAATCGGCAACTATATCTGGAATGCCTATCGGCACCTATATCTGAAATGCCTATCGACACCTATATCTGAAATGCCTATCGACACCTATATCTGAAATGCCTATCGACACCTATATCTGAAATGCCTATCGACACCTATATCTGAAATGCCTATCGACACCTATATCTGAAATGCCAATCGACACCTATATCTGAAATGCCTATCGACACCTATATCTGAAATGCCTATCGACACCTATTTTTGAAATGCCTATCGGAAACTACATCTGAAATGCCTATCAGCACCTATATTTGAAATGCCTATCGGCAACCATATCTGGAATGCCTATCGGCACCTATATTTGAAATGCCTATCGGCTTCTATATCTGAAATGCCTATCGGCACCTATTTTTAAAATGCCAATCGGCAACCATATCTGAAATGCCTATCGGCACCTATATCTGAAATGCCTATCGACACCTATATCTGAAATGCCTATCGACACCTATATCTGAAATGCCTATCGACACCTATATCTGAAATGCCTATCGACACCTATATCTGAAATGCCTATCGACACCTTTATCTGAAATGCCTATCGACACCTATATCTGAAATGCCTATCGACACCTATATCTGAAATGCCTATCGACACCTATATCTGAAATGCCTATCGACACCTATTTTTGAAATGCCTATCGGAAACTACATCTGAAATGCCTATCAGCACCTATATTTGAAATGCCTATCGGCAACCATATCTGGAATGCCTATCGGCACCTATATTTGAAATGCCTATCGGCTTCTATATCTGAAATGCCTATCGGCACCTATTTTTAAAATGCCAATCGGCAACTATATCTGAAATGCCTATCGGCACCTATATCTGAAATGCCTATCGACACCTATATCTGAAATGCCTATCGACACTTATATCTGAAATGCCTATCGACACCTATATCTGAAATGCCTATCGACACCTATATCTGAAATGCCTATCGACACCTATATCTGAAATGCCTATCGACACCTATATCTGAAATGCCTATCGACACCTATATCTGAAATGCCTATCGACACCTATTTTTGAAATGCCTATCGGAAACTACATCTGAAATGCCTATCAGCACCTATATTTGAAATGCCTATCGGCAACCATATCTGAAATGCCTATCGGCACCTATATTTGAAATACCTATCGGCTTCTATATCTGAAATGCCTATCGGCACCTATTTTTAAAATGCCAATCGGAAACTATATCTGAAATGCCTATCGGCACCTATATCTGAAATGCCTATCGACACCTATATCTGAAATGCCTATCGACACCTATATCTGAAATGCCTGTCGACACCTATATCTGAAATGCCTATCGACACCTATATCTGAAATGCCTATCGACACCTATTTTTGAAATGCCTATCGGAAACTACATCTGAAATGCCTATCAGCACCTATATTTAAAATGCCTATCGGCAACCATATCTGGAATTCTTATCGGCACCTATATTTGAAATGCCTATCGGCTTCTATATCTGAAATGCCTATCGGCACCTATTTTTAAAATGCCAATCGGCAACTATATCTGAAATGCCTATCGGCACCTATATCTGAAATGCCTATAGACAACTATATCTGAAATGCCTATCGACACCTATATCTGAAATGCATATCGACACCTATATCTGAAATGCCTATCGACACCTATATCTGAAATGCCTATCGACACCTATATCTAAAATGCCTATCGACACCTATATCTGAAATGCCTATCGACACCTATATCTGAAATGCCTATCGACACCTATATCTGAAATGCCTATCGACACCTATTTTTGAAATGCCTATCAGAAACTACATCTGAAATGCCTATCAGCACCTATATTTGAAATGCCTATCGGCAACCATATCTGGAATGCCTATCGGCACCTATATTTGAAATGCTTATCGGCTTCTATATCTTAAATGCCTATCGGCACCTATTTTTAAAATGCCAATCGGCAACTATATCTGAAATGCCTATCGGCACCTATATCTGAAATGCCTATCGACACCTATATCTAAAATGCCTATCGACACCTATATCTGAAATGCCTATCGACACCTATATCTGAAATGCCTATCGACACCTATATCTGAAATGCCTATCGACACCTATATCTGAAATGCCTATCGACACCTATATCTGAAATGCCTATCGACACCTATATCTGAAATGCCTATCGACGCCTATTTTTGAAATGCCTATCGGAAACTACATCTGAAATGCCTATCAGCACCTATATTTGAAATGCCTATCGGCAACCATATCTGGAATGCCTAACGGCACCTATATTTTGAAATGCCTATCGGCTTCTATATCTGAAATGCCCATCGGCACCTATTTTTAAAATGCCAATCGGCAACTATATCTGAAATGCCTATCGGCACCTATATCTGAAATGCCTATCGACACCTATATCTGAAATGCCTATCGACACCTATATCTGAAATGCCTATCGACACCTATATCTGAAATGCCTATCGACACCTATATCTGAAATGCCTATCGACACCTATATCTGAAATGCCTATCGACACCTATATCTGATCTCTCTTCGACACCTATATCTGAAATGCCTATCGACACCTATATCTGAAATGCCTATCGACACCTATTTTTTAAATGCCTATCGGAAACTACATCTGAAATGCCTATCAGCACCTATATTTGAAATGCCTATCGGCAACCATATCTGGAATGCCTATCGGCACCTATATTTGAAATGCCTATCGGCTTCTATATCTGAAATGCCTATCGGCACCTATTTTTAAAATGCCAATCGGCAACTATATCTGAAATGCCTATCGGCACCTATATCTGAAATGCCTATCGACACCTATATCTGAAATGCCTATCGACACCTATATCTGAAATGCCTATCGACACATATATCTGAAATGCCTATCGACACCTATATCTGAAATGCCTATCGACACCTATATCTGAAATGCCTATCGACACCTATATCTGAAATGCCTATCGACACCTATTTTTGAAATGCCTATCGAAAACTACATCTGAAATGCCTATCAGCACCTATATTTGAAATGCCTATCGGCAACCATATCTGGAATGCCTATCGGCACCTATATTTGAAATGCCTATCGGCTTCTATATCTGAAATGCCTATCGGCACCTATTTTTAAAATGCCAATCGGCAAATATATCTGAAATGCCTATCGGCACCTATATCTGAAATGCCTATCGACACCTATATCTGAAATGCCTATCGACACCTATATCTGAAATGCCTATCGACACCTATATCTGAAATGCCTATCGACACCTATATCTGAAATGCCTATCGACACCTATATCTGAAATGCCTATCGACACCTATATCTGAAATGCCTATCGACACCTATTTTTGAAATGCCTATCGGAAACTACATCTGAAATGCCTATCAGCACCTATATTTAAAATGCCTATCGGCAACCATATCTGGAATGCCTATCGGCACCTATATTTGAAATGCCTATCGGCTTCTATATCTGAAATGCCTATCGGCACCTATTTTTAAAATGCCAATCGGCAACTATATCTGAAATGCCTATCGGCACCTATATCTGAAATGCCTATCGACACCTATATCTGAAATGCCTATTGACACCTATATCTGAAATGCCTATCGACACCTATATCTGAAATGCCTATCGACACCTATATCTGAAATGCCTATCGACACCTATATCTGAAATGCCTGCCGACACCTATATCTGAAATGCCTATCGACACCTATATCTGAAATGCCTATCGACACCTATTTTTAAAATGCCTATCGGAAACTACATCTGAAATGCCTATCAGCACCTATATTTGAAATGCCTATCGGCAACCATATCTGGAATGCCTATCGGCACCTATATTTGAAATGCCTATCGGCTTCTATATCTGAAATGCCTATCGGCACCTATTTTTAAATTGCCAATCGGCAACTATATCTAAAATGCCTATCGGCACCTATATCTGAAATGCCTATCGACACCTATATCTGAAATGCCTATCGGCAACTATTTTCAAAATGCCAATCGGCAACTATATCTGAAATGCCTATCGGCACCTATATCTGAAATGCCTATCGACACCTATATCTGAAATGCCTATCGACACCAATATCTGAAATGCCTATCGACACCTATATCTGAAATGCCTATCGACACCTATATCTGAAATGCCTATCGACACCTATATCTGAAATGCCTATCGACACCTATTTTTGAAATGCCTATCGGAAACTACATCTGAAATGCCTATCAGCACCTATATTTGAAATGCCTATCGGCAACCATATCTGGAATGTCTATCGGCACCTATATTTGAAATGCCTATCGGCTTCTATATCTGAAATGCCTATCGGCATTTATTTTTAAAATGCCAATCGGCAACTATATCTGGAATGCCTATCGGCACCTATATCTGAAATGCCTATCGACACCTATATCTGAAATGCCTATCGACACCTATATCTGAAATGCCTATCGACACCTATATCTGAAATGCCTATCGACACCTATATCTGAAATGCCTATTGACACCTATATCTGAAATGCCAATCGACACCTATATCTGAAATGCCTATCGACACCTATATCTGAAATGCCTATCGACACCTATTTTTGAAATGCCTATCGGAAACTACATCTGAAATGCCTATCAGCACCTATATTTGAAATGCCTATCGGCAACCATATCTGGAATGCCTATCGGCACCTATATTTGAAATGCCTATCGGCTTCTATATCTGAAATGCCTATCGGCACCTATTTTTAAAATGCCAATCGGCAACTATATCTGAAATGCCTATCGGCACCTATATCTGCAATGCCTATCGACACCTATATCTGAAATGCCTATCGACACCTATATCTGAAATGCCTATCGACACCTATATCTGAAATGCCTATCGGCACCTATTTTTAAAATGCCAATCGGCAACTATATCTGAAATGCCTATCGGCACCTATATCTGAAATGCCTATCGACACCTATATCTGAAATGCCTATCGACACCTATATCTGAAATGCCTATCGACACCTATATCTGAAATGCCTATC
>JAVRKA010001122.1:0-25653 GCA_034508555.1 Venustoraphidia nigricollis | reverse complement strand
CGGAAACTACATCTGAAATGCCTATCAGCACCTATATTTGAAATGCCTATCGGCAACCATATCTGGAATGCCTATCGGCAACTATATTTGAAATGCCTATCGGCTTCTATATCTGAAATGCCTATCGACACCTATATCTGAAATGCCTATCGACACCTATATCTGAAATGCCTATCGACACCTATATCTGAAATGCCTATCGACACCTATATCTGAAATGCCTATCGACACCTATATCTGAAATGCCTATCGACACATATATCTGAAATGCCTATCGACACCTATATCTGAAATGCCTATCGACACCTATATCTGAAATGCCTATCGACACCTATTTTTGAAATGCCTATCGGAAACTACATCTGAAATGCCTATCAGCACCTATATTTGAAATGCCTATCGGCAACCATATCTGGAATGCCTATCGGCACCTATATTTGAAATGCCTATCGGCTTCTATATCTGAAATGCCTATCGGCACCTATTTTTAAAATGCCAATCGGCAACTATATCTGAAATGCCTATCGGCACCTATATCTGAAATGTCTATCGACACCTATATCTGAAATGCCTATCGACACCTATATCTGAAATGACATTCGACACCTATATCTGAAATGCCTATCGACACCTATATCTGAAATGCCTATCGACACCTATATCTGAAATGCCTATCGACACCTATATCTGAAATGCCTATCGACACCTATATCTGAAATGCCTATCGACACCTATATCTGAAATGCCTATCGACACCTATTTTTGAAATGCCTATCGGAAACTACATCTGAAATGCCTATCAGCACCTATATTTGAAATGCCTATCGGCAACCATATCTGGAATGCCTATCGGCACCTATATTTGAAATGCCTATCGGCTTCTATATCTGAAATGCCTATCGGCACCTATTTTTAAAATGCCAATCGGCAACTATATCTGAAATGCCTATCGGCACCTATATCTGAAATGCCTATCGACACCTATATCTGAAATGCCTATCGACACCTATATTTGAAATGCCTATCGACACCTATATCTGAAATGCCTATCGACACCTATATCTGAAATGCCTATCGACACCTATATCTGAAATGCCTATCGACACCTATATCTGAAATGCCTATCGACACCTATATCTGAAATGCCTATCGACACCTATATCTGAAATGCCTATCGACACCTATATCTGAAATGCCTATCGACACCTATTTTTGAAATGCCTATCGGAAACTACATCTGAAATGCCTATCAGCACCTATATTTGAAATTCCTATCGGCAACCATATCTGGAATGCCTATCGGCACCTATATTTGAAATGCCTATCGGCTTCTATATCTGAAATGCCTATCGGCACCTATTTTTAAAATGCCAATCGGCAACTATATCTGAATTGCCTATCGGCACCTATATCTGAAATGCCTATCGGCACCTATATCTGCAATGCCTATCGACACCTATATCTGAAATGCCTATCGACACCTATATCTGAAATGCCTAACGACACCTATATCTGAAATGCCTATCGACACCTATATCTGAAATGCCTATCGACACCTATATCTGAAATGCCTATCGACACCTATATCTGAAATGACTATCGACACCTATTTTTGAAATGCCTATCGGAAACTACATCTGAAATGCCTATCAGCACCTATATTTGAAATGCCTATCGGCAACCATATCTGGAATGCCTATCGGCAACTATATTTGAAATGCCTATCGGCTTCTATATCTGAAATGCCTATCGACACCTATATCTGAAATGCCTATCGACACCTATATCTGAAATGCCTATCGACACCTATATCTGAAATGCCTATCGACACCTATATCTGAAATGCCTATCGACACCTATATCTGAAATGCCTATCGACACATATATCTGAAATGCCTATCGACACCTATATCTGAAATGCCTATCGACACCTATATCAGAAATGCCTATCGACACCTATTTTTGAAATGCCTATCGGAAACTACATCTGAAATGCCTATCAGCACCTATATTTGAAATGCCTATCGGCAACCATATCTGGAATGCCTATCGGCACCTATATTTGAAATGCCTATCGGCTTCTATATCTGAAATGCCTATCGGCACCTATTTTTAAAATGCCAATCGGCAACTATATCTGAAATGCCTATCGGCACCTATATCTGAAATGCCTATCGACACCTATATCTGAAATGCCTATCGACACCTATATCTGAAATGCCTATCGACACCTATATCTGAAATGCCTATCGACACCTATATCTGAAATGCCTATCGACACCTATATCTGAAATGCCTATCGACACCTATATCTGAAATGCCTATCGACACCTATATCTGAAATGCCTATCGACACCTATTTTTGAAATGCCTATCGGAAACTACATCTGAAATGCCTATCAGCACCTATATTTGAAATGCCTATCGGCAAACATATCTGGAATGCCTATCGGCACCTATATTTGAAATGCCTATCGGCTTCTATATCTGAAATGCCTATCGGCACCTATTTTTAAAATGCCAATCGGCAACTATATCTGAAATGCCTATCGGCACCTATATCTAAAATGCCTATCGACACCTATATCTGAAATGCCTATCGACACCTATATCTGAAATGCCTATCGACACCTATATCTGAAATGCCTATCGACACCTATATCTGAAATGCCTATCGACACCTATATCTGAAATGCCTATCGACACCTATATCTGAAATGCCTATCGACACCTATATCTGAAATGCCTATCGACACCTATTTTTGAAATGCCTATCGGAAACTACATCTGAAATGCCTATCAGCACCTATATTTGAAATGCCTATCGGCAACCATATCTGGAATGCCTATCGGCACCTATATTTGAAATGCCCATCGGCTTCTATATCTGAAATGCCTATCGGCACCTATTTTTAAAATGCCAATCGGCAACTATATCTGAAATGCCTATCGGCACCTATATCTGAAATGCCTATCGACACCTATATCTGAAATGCCTATCGACACCTATATCTGAAATGCCTATCGACACCTATATCTTAAATGCCTATCGACACCTATATCTGAAATGCCTATCGACACCTATATCTGAAATGCCTATCGACACCTATATCTGAAATGCCTATCGACACCTATATCTGAAATGCCTATCGACACCTATATCTGAAATGCCTATCGACACCTATTTTTGAAATGCCTATCGGAAACTACATCTGAAATGCCTATCAGCACCTATATTTGAAATGCCTATCGGCAACCATATCTGGAATGCCTATCGGCACCTATATTTGAAATGCCTATCGGCTTCTATATCTGAAATGCCTATCGGCACCTATTTTTAAAATGCCAATCGGCAACTATATCTGAAATGCCTATTGGCACCTATATCTGAAATGCCTATCGACACCTATATCTGAAATGCCTATCGACACCTATATCTGAAATGACATTCGACACCTATATCTGAAATGCCTATCGACACCTATATCTGAAATGCCTATCGACACCTATATCTGAAATGCCTATCGACACCTATATCTGAAATGCCTATCGACACCTATATCTGAAATGCCTATCGACACCTATTTTTGAAATGCCTATCGGAAACTACATCTGAAATGCCTATCAGCACCTATATTTGAAATGCCTATCGGCAACCATATCTGGAATGCCTATCGGCACCTATATTTGAAATGCCTATCGGCTTCTATATCTGAAATGCCTATCGGCACCTATTTTTAAAATGCCAATCGTCAACTATATCTGAAATGCCTATCGGCACCTATATCTGAAATGCCTATCGACACCTATATCTGAAATGCCTATCGACACCTATATCTGAAATGCCTATCGACACCTATATCTGAAATGCCTATCGTCACCTATATCTGAAATGCCTATCGACACCTATATCTGAAATGCCTATCGACACCTATATCTGAAATGCCTATCGACACCTATATCTGAAATGCCTATCGACACCTATATCTGAAATGCCTATCGACACCTATATCTGAAATGCCTATCGACACCTATTTTTGAAATGCCTATCGGAAACTACATCTGAAATGCCTATCAGCACCTATATTTGAAATTCCTATCGGCAACCATATCTGGAATGCCTATCGGCACCTATATTTGAAATGCCTATCGGCTTCTATATCTGAAATGCCTATCGGCACCTATTTTTAAAATGCCAATCGGCAACTATATCTGAAATGCCTATCGGCACCTATATCTGAAATGCCTATCGGCACCTATATCTGAAATGCCTATCGACACCTATATCTGAAATGCCTATCGACACCTATATCTGAAATGCCTAACGACACCTATATCTGAAATGCCTATCGACACCTATATCTGAAATGCCTATCGACACCTATATCTGAAATGCCTATCGACACCTATATCTGAAATGACTATCGACACCTATTTTTGAAATGCCTATCGGAAACTACATCTGAAATGCCTATCAGCACCTATATTTGAAATGCCTATCGGCAACCATATCTGGAATGCCTATCGGCAACTATATTTGAAATGCCTATCGGCTTCTATATCTGAAATGCCTATCGACACCTATATCTGAAATGCCTATCGACACCTATATCTGAAATGCCTATCGACACCTATATCTGAAATGCCTATCGACACCTATATCTGAAATGCCTATCGACACCTATATCTGAAATGCCTATCGACACATATATCTGAAATGCCTATCGACACCTATATCTGAAATGCCTATCGACACCTATATCAGAAATGCCTATCGACACCTATTTTTGAAATGCCTATCGGAAACTACATCTGAAATGCCTATCAGCACCTATATTTGAAATGCCTATCGGCAACCATATCTGGAATGCCTATCGGCACCTATATTTGAAATGCCTATCGGCTTCTATATCTGAAATGCCTATCGGCACCTATTTTTAAAATGCCAATCGGCAACTATATCTGAAATGCCTATCGGCACCTATATCTGAAATGCCTATCGACACCTATATCTGAAATGCCTATCGACACCTATATCTGAAATGCCTATCGACACCTATATCTGAAATGCCTATCGACACCTATATCTGAAATGCCTATCGTCACCTATATCTGAAATGCCTATCGACACCTATATCTGAAATGCCTATCGACACCTATATCTGAAATGCCTATCGACACCTATATCTGAAATGCCTATCCACACCTATATCTGAAATGCCTATCGACACCTATATCTGAAATGCCTATCGACACCTATTTTTGAAATGCCTATCGGAAACTACATCTGAAATGCCTATCAGCACCTATATTTGAAATTCCTATCGGCAACCATATCTGGAATGCCTATCGGCACCTATATTTGAAATGCCTATCGGCTTCTATATCTGAAATGCCTATCGGCACCTATTTTTAAAATGCCAATCGGCAACTATATCTGAAATGCCTATCGGCACCTATATCTGAAATGCCTATCGGCACCTATATCTGAAATGCCTATCGACACCTATATCTGAAATGCCTATCGACACCTATATCTGAAATGCCTAACGACACCTATATCTGAAATGCCTATCGACACCTATATCTGAAATGCCTATCGACACCTATATCTGAAATGCCTATCGACACCTATATCTGAAATGACTATCGACACCTATTTTTGAAATGCCTATCGGAAACTACATCTGAAATGCCTATCAGCACCTATATTTGAAATGCCTATCGGCAACCATATCTGGAATGCCTATCGGCAACTATATTTGAAATGCCTATCGGCTTCTATATCTGAAATGCCTATCGACACCTATATCTGAAATGCCTATCGACACCTATATCTGAAATGCCTATCGACACCTATATCTGAAATGCCTATCGACACCTATATCTGAAATGCCTATCGACACCTATATCTGAAATGCCTATCGACACATATATCTGAAATGCCTATCGACACCTATATCTGAAATGCCTATCGACACCTATATCAGAAATGCCTATCGACACCTATTTTTGAAATGCCTATCGGAAACTACATCTGAAATGCCTATCAGCACCTATATTTGAAATGCCTATCGGCAACCATATCTGGAATGCCTATCGGCACCTATATTTGAAATGCCTATCGGCTTCTATATCTGAAATGCCTATCGGCACCTATTTTTAAAATGCCAATCGGCAACTATATCTGAAATGCCTATCGGCACCTATATCTGAAATGCCTATCGACACCTATATCTGAAATGCCTATCGACACCTATATCTGAAATGCCTATCGACACCTATATCTGAAATGCCTATCGACACCTATATCTGAAATGCCTATCGACACCTATATCTGAAATGCCTATCGACACCTATATCTGAAATGCCTATCGACACCTATATCTGAAATGCCTATCGACACCTATTTTTGAAATGCCTATCGGAAACTACATCTGAAATGCCTATCAGCACCTATATTTGAAATGCCTATCGGCAACCATATCTGGAATGCCTATCGGCACCTATATTTGAAATGCCTATCGGCTTCTATATCTGAAATGCCTATCGGCACCTATTTTTAAAATGCCAATCGGCAACTATATCTGAAATGCCTATCGGCACCTATATCTAAAATGCCTATCGACACCTATATCTGAAATGCCTATCGACACCTATATCTGAAATGCCTATCGACACCTATATCTGAAATGCCTATCGACACCTATATCTGAAATGCCTATCGACACCTATATCTGAAATGCCTATCGACACCTATATCTGAAATGCCTATCGACACCTATATCTGAAATGCCTATCGACACCTATTTTTGAAATGCCTATCGGAAACTACATCTGAAATGCCTATCAGCACCTATATTTGAAATGCCTATCGGCAACCATATCTGGAATGCCTATCGGCACCTATATTTGAAATGCCCATCGGCTTCTATATCTGAAATGCCTATCGGCACCTATTTTTAAAATGCCAATCGGCAACTATATCTGAAATGCCTATCGGCACCTATATCTGAAATGCCTATCGACACCTATATCTGAAATGCCTATCGACACCTATATCTGAAATGCCTATCGACACCTATATCTTAAATGCCTATCGACACCTATATCTGAAATGCCTATCGACACCTATATCTGAAATGCCTATCGACACCTATATCTGAAATGCCTATCGACACCTATATCTGAAATGCCTATCGACACCTATATCTGAAATGCCTATCGACACCTATATCTGAAATGCCTATCGACACCTATTTTTGAAATGCCTATCGGAAACTACATCTGAAATGCCTATCAGCACCTATATTTGAAATGCCTATCGGCAACCATATCTGGAATGCCTATCGGCACCTATTTTTGAAATGCCTATCGGAAACTACATCTGAAATGCCTATCAGCACCTATATTTGAAATGCCTATCGGCAACCATATCTGGAATGACTATCGGCACCTATATTTGAAATGCCTATCGGCTTCTATATCTGAAATGCCTATCGGCACCTATTTTTAAAATGCCAATTGGCAACTATATCTGAAATGCCTATCGGCACCTATATCTGAAATGCCTATCGACACCTATATCTGAAATGCCTATCGACACCTATATCTGAAATGCCTATCGACACCTATATCTGAAATGCCTATCGACACCTATATCTGAAATGCTTATCGACACCTATATCTGAAATGCCTATCGACACCTATATCTGAAATGCCTATCGACACCTATATCTGAAATGCCTATCGACACCTATATCTGAAATGCCTATCGACACCTATATATGAAATGCCTATCGATACCTATTTTTGAAATGCCTATCGGAAACTACATCTGAAATGCCTATCAGCACCTATATTTGAAATGCATATCGGCAACCATATCTGGAATGCTTATCGGCACCTATATTTGAAATGCCTATCGGCTTCTATATCTGAAATGCCTATCGGCACCTATTTTTAAAATGCCAATCGGCAACTATATCTGAAATGCCTATCGGGACCTATATCTGAAATGCCTATCGACACCTATATCTGAAATGCCTATCGACACCTATATCTGAAATGCCTATCGACACCTATATCTGAAATGCCTATCGACACCTATATCTGAAATGCCTATCGACACCTATATCTGAAATGCCTATCGACACCTATATCTGAAATGCCTATCGACACCTATTTTTGAAATGCCTATCGGAAACTACATCTGAAATGCCTATCAGCACCTATATTTGAAATGCCTATCGGCAACCATATCTGGAATGCCTATCGGCACCTATATTTGAAATGCCTATCGGCTTCTATATCTGAAATGCCTATCGGCACCTATTTTTAAAATGCAAATCGGCAACTATATCTGAAATGCCTATCGGCACCTATATCTGAAATGCCTATCGACACCTATATATGAAATGCCTATCGACACCTATATCTGAAATGCCTTTCGACACCTATATCTGAAATGCCTATCGACACCTATATCTGAAATGCCAATCGACACCTATATCTGAAATGCCTATCGACACCTATTTTTGAAATGCCTATCGGAAACTACATCTGAAATGCCTATCAGCACCTATATTTGAAATGCCTATCGGCAACCATATCTGGAATGCCTATCGGCACCTATATTTGAAATGCCTGTCGGCTTCTATATCTGAAATGCCTATCGGCACCTATTTTTAAAATGCCAATCGGCAACTATATCTGAAATGCCTATCGGCACCTATATCTGAAATGCCTATCGACACCTATATCTGAAATGCCTATCGACACCTATATCTGAAATGCCTATCGACACCTATTTTTGAAATGCCTATCGGAAACTACATCTGAAATGCCTATCAGCACCTATATTTGAAATGCCTATCGGCAACCATATCTGGAATGCCTATCGGCTCCTATATTTGAAATGCCTATCGGCTTCTATATCTGAAATGCCTATCGGCACCTATTTTTAAAATGCCAATCGGCAACTATATCTAAAATGCCTATCGGCACCTATATCTGAAATGCCTATCGACACCTATATCTGAAATGCCTATCGACACCTATATCTGAAATGCCTATCGACACCTATATCTGAAATGCCTATCGACACCTATATCTGAAATGCCTATCGACACCTATTTTTGAAATGCCTATCGGAAACTACATCTGAAATGCCTATCAGCACCTATATTTGAAATGCCTATCGGCAACCATATCTGAAATGCCTATCGGCACCTATATTTGAAATGCCTATCGGCTTCTATATCTGAAATGCCTATCGGCACCTATTTTTAAAATGCCAATCGGCAACTGTATCTGAAATGCCTATCGGCACCCATATCTGAAATGCCTATCGACACCTATATCTGAAATGCCTATCGACACCTATATCTGAAATGCCTATCGACACCTATATCTGAAATGCCTATCGACACCTATATCTGAAATGCCTATCGACACCTATATCTGAAATGCCTATCGACATCTATATCTGAAATGCCTATCGACACCTATATCTGAAATGCCTATCGACACCTATATCTGAAATGCCTATCGACACCTATTTTTGAAATGCCTATCGGAAACTACATCTGAAATGCCTATCAGCACCTATATTTGAAATGCCTATCGGCAACCATATCTGAAATGCCTATCGGCACCTATATTTGAAATGCCTATCGGCTTCTATATCTGAAATGCCTATCGGCACCTATTTTTAAAATGCCAATCGGCAACTGTATCTGAAATGCCTATCGGCACCTATATCTGAAATGCCTATCGACACCTATATCTGAAATGCCTATCGACACCTATATCTGAAATGCCTATCGACACCTATATCTGAAATGCCTATCGACACCTATATCTGAAATGCCTATCGACACCTATATCTGAAATGCCTATCGACATCTATATCTGAAATGCCTATCGACACCTATATCTGAAATGCCTATCGACACCTATATCTGAAATGCCTATCGACACCTATATCTGAAATGCCTATCGACACCTATATCTGAAATGCCTATCGACACCTATATCTGAAATGCCTATCGACACCTATATCTGAAATGCCTATCGACACCTATATCTGAAATGCCTATCGACACCTATATCTGAAATGCCTATCGACACCTATTTTTGAAATGCCTATCGGAAACTACATCTCAAATGCCTATCAGCACCTATATTTGAAATGCCTATCGGCAACCATATCTGAAATGCCTATCGGCACCTATTTTTAAAATGCCAATCGGCAACTATATCTGAAATGCCTATCGGCACCTATATCTGAAATGCCTATCGACACCTATATCTGAAATGCCTATCGACACCTATATCTGAAATGCCTATCGACACCTATATCTGAAATGCCTATCGACACCTATATCTGAAATGCCTATCGACACCTATATCTGAAATGCCTATCGACACCTATATCTGAAATGCCTATCGACACCTATATCTGAAATGCCTATCGACACCTATATCTGAAATGCCTATCGACACCTATATCTGAAATGCCTATCGACACCTATATCTGAAATGCCTATCGACACCTATATCTGAAATGCCTATCGACACCTATTTTTGAAAAGCCTATCGGAAACTACATCTGAAATGCCTATCAGCACCTATATTTGAAATGCCTATCGGCAACCATATCTGGAATGCCTATCGGCACCTATATTTGAAATGCCTATCGGCTTCTATATCTGAAATGCCTATCGGCACCTATTTTTAAAATGCCAATCGGCAACTATATCTGAAATGCCTATCGGCACCTATATCTGAAATGCCTATCGACACCTATATCTGAAATGCCTATCGACACCTATATCTGAAATGCCTATCAACACCTATATCTGAAATGCCTATCGACACCTATATCTGAAATGCCTATCGACACCTATATCTGAAATGCCCTTCGACACCTATATCTGAAATGCCTATCGACACCTATATCTGAAATGCCTATCGACACCTATATCTGAAATGCATATCGACACCTATTTTTGAAATGCCTATCGGAAACTACATCTGAAATGCCTATCAGCACCTATATTTGAAATGCCTATCGGCAACCATATCTGGAATGCCTATCGGCACCAATATTTGAAATGCCTGTCGGCTTCTATATCTGAAATGCCTATCGGCACCTATTTTTAAAATGCCAATCGGCAACTATATCTGAAATGCCTATCGGCACCTATATCTGAAATGCCTATCGACACCTATATCTGAAATGCCTATCGACACCTATATCTGAAATGCCTATCGACACCTATATCTGAAATGCCTATCGACACCTATATCTGAAATGCCTATCGACACCTATATCTGAAATGCCTATCGACACCTATATCTGAAATGCCTATCGACACCTATATCTGAAATGCCTATCGACACCTATTTTTGAAATGCCTATCGGAAACTACATCTGAAATGCCTATCAGCACCTATATTTGAAATGCCTATCGGCAACCATATCTGGAATGCCTATTGGCACCTATATTTGAAATGCCTATCGGCTTCTATATCTGAAATGCCTATCGGCACCTATTTTTAAAATGCCAATCGGCAACTATATCTGAAATGCCTATCGGCACCTATATCTGAAATGCCTATCGACACCTATATCTGAAATGCCTATCGACACCTATATCTGAAATGCCTATCGACACCTATATCTGAAATGCCTATCGACACCTATATCTGAAATGCCTATCGACACCTATATCTGAAATGCCTATCGACACCTATATCTGAAATGCCTATCGACACCTATATCTGAAATGCCTATCGACACCTATTTTTGAAATGCCTATCGGAAACTACATCTGAAATGCCTATCAGCACCTATATTTGAAATGCCTATCGGCAACCATATCTGGAATGCCTATCGGCACCTATATTTGAAATGCCTATCGGCTTCTATATCTGAAATGCCTATCGGCACCTATTTTTAAAATGCCAATCGGCAACTATATCTGAAATGCCTATCGGCACCTATATCTGAAATGCCTATCGACACCTATATCTGAAATGCCTATCGACACCTATATCTGAAATGCCTATCGACACCTATATCTGAAATGCCTATCGACACCTATATCTGAAATGCCTATCGACACCTATTTTTGAAATGCCTATCGGAAACTACATCTGAAATGCCTATCAGCACCTATATTTGAAATGCCTATCGGCAACCATATCTGAAATGCCTATCGGCACCTATATTTGAAATGCCTATCGGCTTCTATATCTGAAATGCCTATCGGCACCTATTTTTAAAATGCCAATCGGCAACTGTATTTGAAATGCCTATCGGCACCTATATCTGAAATGCCTATCGACATTTATATCTGAAATGCCTATCGACACCTATATCTGAAATTCCTATCGACACCTATATCTGAAATGCCTATCGACACCTATATCTGAAATGCCTATCGACACCTATATCTGAAATGTCTATCGACATCTATATCAGAAATGCCTATCGACACCTATATCTGAAATGCCTATCGACACCTATTTTTGAAATGCCTATCGGAAACTACATCTGAAATGCCTATCAGCACCTATATTTGAAATGCCTATCGGCAACCATATCTGGAATGCCTATCGGCACCTATATTTGAAATGCCTATCGGCTTCTATATCTGAAATGCCTATCGGCACCTATTTTTAAAATGCCAATCGGCAACTATATCTGAAATGCCTATCGGCACCTATATCTGAAATGCCTATCGACACCTATATCTGAAATGCCTATCGACACCTATATCTGAAATGCCTATCGACACCTATATCTGAAATGCCTATCGACACCTATATCTGAAATGCCTATCGACACCTATATCTGAAATGCCTATCGACACCTATATCTGAAATGCCTATCGACACCTATATCTGAAATGCCTATCAACACCTATTTTTGAAATGCCTATCTGAAACTACATCTGAAATGCCTATCAGCACCTATATTTGAAATGCCTATCGGCAACCATATCTGAAATGCCTATCGGCACCTATATTTGAAATGCCTATCGGCTTCTATATCTGAAATGCCTATCGGCACCTATTTTTAAAATGCCAATCGGCAACTGTATCTGAAATGCCTATCGGCACCTATATCTGAAATGCCTATCGACACCTATATCTGAAATGCCTATCGACAACTATATCTGAAATGCCTATCGACATCTATATCTGAAATGCCTATCGACACCTATATCTGAAATGCCTATCGACACCTATATCTGAAATGCCTATCGACATCTATATCTGAAATGCCTATCGACACCTATATCTGAAATGCCTATCGACACCTATTTTTGAAATGCCTATCGGAAACTACATCTGAAATGCCTATCAGCACCTATATTTGAAATGCCTATCGGCAACCATATCTGGAATGCCTATCGGCACCTATATTTAAAATGCCTATCGGCTTCTATATCTGAAATGCCTATCGGCACCTATTTTTAAAATGCCAATCGGCAACTGTATCTGAAATGCCTATCGGCACCTATATCTGAAATGCCTATCGACACCTATATCTGAAATGCCTATCGACACCTATATCTGAAATGCCTATCGACACCTATATCTGAAACGCCTATCGACACCTATATCTGAAATGCCTATCGACACCTATATCTGAAATGCCTATCGACATCTATATCTGAAATGCCTATCGACACCTATTTTTGAAATGCCTATCGGAAACTACATCTGAAATGCCTATCAGCACCTATATTTGAAATGCCTATCGGCAACCATATCTGGAATGCCTATCGGCACCTATATGTGAAATGCCTATTGGCTTCTATATCTGAAATGCCTATCGGCACCTATTTTTAAAATACCAATCGGCAACTATATCTGAAATGCCTATCGGCACCTATATCTGAAATGCCTATCGACACCTATATCTGAAATGCCTATCGACACCTATATCTGAAATGCCTATCGACACCTATATCTGAAATGCCTATCGACACCTATATCTGAAATGCCTATCGACACCTATATCTGAAATGCCTATCGACACCTATATCTGAAATGCCTATCGACACCTATATCTGAAATGCCTATCGACACCTATATCTGAAATGCCTATCGACACCTATTTTTGAAATGCCTATCGGAAACTACATCTGAAATGCCTATCAGCACCTATATTTGAAATGCCTATCGGCAACCATATCTGGAATGCCTATCGGCACCTATATTTGAAATGCCTATCGGCTTCTATATCTGAAATGCCTATCGGCACCTATTTTTAAAATGCCAATCGGCAACTATATCTGAAATGCCTATCGGCACCTATATCTAAAATGCCTATCGACACCTATATCTGAAATGCCTATCGACACCTATATCTGAAATGCCTATCGACACCTATATCTGAAATGCCTATCGACACCTTTATCTGAAATGCCTATCGACACCTATATCTGAAATGCCTATCGACACCTATATCTGAAATGCCTATCGACACCTATATCTGAAGTGCCTATCGACACCTATATCTGAAACGCCTATCGACACCTATTTTTGAAATGCCTATCGGAAACTACGTCTGAAATGCCTATCAGCACCTATATTTGAAATGCCTATCGGCAACCATATCTGGAATGCCTATCGGCACCTATATTTGAAATGCCTATCGGCTTCTATATCTGAAATGCCTATCGGCACCTATTTTTAAAATGCCAATCGGCAACTATATCTGAAATGCCTATCGGCACCTATATCTGAAATGCCTATCGACACCTATATCTGAAATGCCTATCGACACCTATATCTGAAATGCCTATCGACACCTATATCTGAAATGCCTATCGACACCTATATCTGAAATGCCTATCGACACCTATATCTGAAATGCCTATCGACACCTATATCTGAAATGCCTATCGACACCTATATCTGAAATGCCTATCGACACCTATTTTTGAAATGCCTATCGGAAACTACATCTGAAATGCCTATCAGCACCTATATTTGAAATGCCTATCGGCAACCATATCTGGAATTCCTATCGGCACCTATATTTGAAATGCCTATCGGCTTCTATATCTGAAATGCCTATCGGCACCTATTTTTAAAATGCCAATCGGCAACTATATCTGAAATGCCTATCGGCACCTATATCTGAAATGCCTATCGACACCTATATCTGAAATGCCTATCGACACCTATATCTGAAATGCCATTCGACACCTATATCTGAAATGCCTATCGACACCTATATCTGAAATGCCTATCGACACCTATATCTGAAATGCCTATCGACACCTATATCTGAAATGCCTATCGACACCTTTATCTGAAATGCCCATCGACACCTATTTTTGAAATGCCTATCGGAAACTACATCTGAAATGCCTATCAGCACCTATATTTGAAATGCCTATCGGCAACCATATCTGGAATGCCTATCGGCACCTATATTTGAAATGCCTATCGGCTTCTATATCTGAAATGCCTATCGGCACCTATTTTTAAAATGCCAATCGGCAACTATATCTGAAATGCCTATCGGCACCTATATCTGAAATGCCTATCGACACCTATATCTGAAATGCCTATCGACACCTATATCTGAAATGCCATTCGACACCTATATCTGAAATGCCTATCGACACCTATATCTGAAATGCCTATCGACACCTATATCTGAAATGCCTATCGACACCTATAACCGAAATGCCTATCGACACCTATATCTAAAATGCCTATCGACACCTATATCTGAAATGCCTATCGACACCTATATCTGAAATGCCTATCGACACCTATATCTGAAATGCCTATCGACACCTATATCTGAAATGCCTATCGACACCTATATCTGAAATGCCTATCGACACCTATATCTGAAATGCCTATCGACACCTATATCTGAAATGCCTATCGACACCTATATCTGAAATGCCTATCGACACCTATATCTGAAATGCCTATCGACACCTATATCTGAAATGCCTATCGACACCTATTTTTGAAATGCCTATCGGAAACTACATCTGAAATGCCTATCAGCACCTATATTTGAAATGCCTATCGGCAACCATATCTGGAATGCCTATCGGCACCGATATTTGAAATGCCTATCGGCTTCTATATCTGAAATGCCTATCGGCACCTATTTTTAAAATGCCAATCGGCAACTATATCTGAAATGCCTATCGGCACCTATATCTGAAATGCCTATCGACACCTATATCTGAAATGCCTATCGACACCTATATCTGAAATGCCTATCGACACCTATATCTGAAATGCCTATCGACACCTATATCTGAAATGCCTATCGACACCTATATCTGAAATGCCTATCGACACCTATATCTGAAATGCCTATCGACACCTATATCTGAAATGCCTATCGACACCTATATCTGAAATGCCTATCGACACCTATATCTGAAATGCCTATCGACACCTATTTTTGAAATGCCTATCGGAAACTTTATCTGAAATGCCTATCAGCACCTATATTTGAAATGCCTATCGGCAACCATATCTGGAATGCCTATCGGCACCAATATTTGAAATGCCTATCGGCTTCTATATCTGAAATGCCTATCGGCACCTATTTTTAAAATGCCAATCGGCAACTATATCTGAAATGCCTATCGGCACCTATATCTGAAATGCCTATCGACACCTATATCTGAAATGCCTACGACACCTATATCTGAAATGCCTATCGACACCTATATCTGAAATGCCTATCGACACCTATATCTGAAATGCCTATCGACACCTATATCTGAAATGCCTATCGACACCTATATCTGAAATTCCTATCGACACCTATATCTGAAATGCCTATCGACACCTATTTTTGAAATGCCTATCGGAAACTACATCTGAAATGCCTATCAGCACCTATATTTGAAATGCCTATCGGCAACCATATCTGGAATGCCTATCGGCACCTATATTTGAAATGCCTATCGGCTTCTATATCTGAAATGCCTATCGGCACCTATTTTAAACATGCCAATCGGCAACTATATCTGAAATGCCTATCGGCACCTATATCTGAAATGCCTATCGACACCTATATCTGAAATGCCTATCGACACCTATATCTGAAATGCCATTCGACACCTATATCTGAAATGCCTATCGACACCTATATCTGAAATGCCTATCGACACCTATATCTGAAATGCCTATCAACACCTATATCTGAAATGCCTATCGACACTTATATCTGAAATGCCTATCGACACCTATTTTTGAAATGCCTATCGGAAACTACATCTGAAATGCCTATCAGCACCTATATTTGAAATGTTTATCGGCAACCATATCTGGAATGCCTATCGGCACCTATATTTGAAATGCCTATCGACACCTATATTTGAAATGCCTATCGACACCTATATCTGAAATGGCTATCGACACCTATATCTGAAATGCCTATCGACACCTATATCTGAAATGCCTATCGACACCTATATCTGAAATGCCTATCGACACCTATATCTGAAATGCCTATCGACACCTATATCTGAAATGCCTATCGACACCTATATCTGAAATGCCTATCGACACCTATATCTGAAATGCCTATCGACACCTATATCTGAAATGCCTATCGACACCTATTTTTGAGATGCCTATCGGAAACTACATCTGAAATGCCTATCAGCACCTATATTTGAAATGCCTATCGGCAACCATATCTGGAATGCCTATCGGCACCTATATTTGAAATGCCTATCGGCTTCTATATCTGAAATGCCTATCGGCACCTATTTTTAAAATGCCAATCGGCAACTATATCTGAAATGCCTATCGGCACCTATATCTGAAATGCCTATCGACACCTATATCTGAAATGCCTATCGACACCTATATCTGAAATGCCAATCGACACCTATATCTGAAATGCCTATCGACACCTATATCTGAAATGCCTATCGACACCTATATCTGAAATGCCTATCGACACCTATTTTTGAAATGCCTATCGGAAACTACATCTGAAATGCCTATCAGCACCTATATTTGAAATGCCTATCGGCAACCATATCTGGAATGCCTATCGGCACCTATATTTGAAATGCCTATCGGCTTCTATATCTGAAATGCCTATCGGCACCTATTTTTAAAATGCCAATCGGCAACTATATCTGAAATGCCTATCGGCACCTATATCTGAAATGCCTATCGACACCTATATCTGAAATGCCTATCGACATCTATATCTGAAATGCCTATCGACACCTATATCTGAAATGCCTATCGACACCTATATCTGAAATGCCTATCGACACCTATATCTGAAATGCCTATCGACACCTATATCTGAAATGCCTATCGACACCTATATCTGAAATGCCTATCGACACCTATATCTGAAATGCCTATCGACACCTATTTTTGAATTGCCTATCGAAAACTACATCTGAAATGCCTATCAGCACCTATATTTGAAATGCCTATCGGCAACCATATCTGGAATTCCTATCGGCACCTATATTTGGAATGCCTATCGGCTTCTATATCTGAAATGCCTATCGCCACCTATTTTTAAAATGCCAATCGGCAACTATATCTGAAATGCCTATCGGCACCTATATCTGAAATGCCTATCGACACCTATAACTGAAATGCCTATCGACACCTATATCTGAAATGCCTATCGACACCTATATCTGAAATGCCTATCGACACCTATATCTGAAATGCCTATCGACACCTATATCTGAAATGCCTATCGACACCTATATCTGAAATGCCTATCGACACCTATTTTTGAAATGCCTATCGGAAACTACATCTGAAATGCCTATCAGCACCTATATTTGAAATGCCTATCGGCAACCATATCTGGAATGCCTATCGGCACCTATATTTGAAATGCCTATCGGCTTCTATATCTGAAATGCCTATCGGCACCTATTTTTAAAATGCCAATCGGCAACTATATCTGAAATGCCTATCGGCACCTATATCTGAAATGCCTATCGACACTTATATCTGAAAAGCCTATCGACACCTATATCTGAAATGCCTGTCGACACCTATATCTGAAATGCCAATCGACACCTATATCTGAAATGCCTATCGACACCTATATCTGAAATGCCTATCGACACCTATATCTGAAATGCCTATCGACACCTATTTTTGAAATGCCTATCGGAAACTACATCTGAAATGCCTATCAGCACCTATATTTGAAATGCCTATCGGCAACCATATCTGGAATGCCTATCGGCACCTATATTTGAAATGCCTATCGGCTTCTATATCTGAAATGCCTATCGGCACCTATTTTTAAAATGCCAATCGGCAACTATATCTGAAATGCCTATCGGCACCTATATCTGAAATGCCTATCGACACCTATATCTGAAATGCCTATCGACACCTATATCTGAAATGCCTATCGACACCTATATCTGAAATGCCTATCGACACCTATATCTGAAATGCCTATCGACACCTATATCTGAAATGCCTATCGACACCTATATCTGAAATGCCTATCGACACCTATATCTGAAATGCCTATCGACACCTATATCTGAAATGCCTATCGACACCTATTTTTGAATTGCCTATCGAAAACTACATCTGAAATGCCTATCAGCACCTATATTTGAAATGCCTATCGGCAACCATATCTGGAATTCCTATCGGCACCTATATTTGGAATGCCTATCGGCTTCTATATCTGAAATGCCTATCGCCACCTATTTTTAAAATGCCAATCGGCAACTATATCTGAAATGCCTATCGGCACCTATATCTGAAATGCCTATCGACACCTATAACTGAAATGCCTATCGACACCTATATCTGAAATGCCTATCGACACCTATATCTGAAATGCCTATCGACACCTATATCTGAAATGCCTATCGACACCTATATCTGAAATGCCTATCGACACCTATATCTGAAATGCCTATCGACACCTATTTTTGAAATGCCTATCGGAAACTACATCTGAAATGCCTATCAGCACCTATATTTGAAATGCCTATCGGCAACCATATCTGGAATGCCTATCGGCACCTATATTTGAAATGCCTATCGGCTTCTATATCTGAAATGCCTATCGGCACCTATTTTTAAAATGCCAATCGGCAACTATATCTGAAATGCCTATCGGCACCTATATCTGAAATGCCTATCGACACTTATATCTGAAAAGCCTATCGACACCTATATCTGAAATGCCTGTCGACACCTATATCTGAAATGCCTATCGACACCTATATCTGAAATGCCTATCGACACCTATATCTGAAATGCCTATCGACACCTATTTTTGAAATGCCTATCGGAAACTACATCTGAAATGCCTATCAGCACCTATATTTGAAATGCTTATCGGCAACCATATCTGGAATGCCTATCGGCACCTATATTTGAAATGCCTATCGGCTTCTATATCTGAAATGCCTATCGGCACCTATTTTTAAAATGCCAATCGGCAACTATATCTGAAATGCCTATCGGCACCTATATCTGAAATGCCTATCGACACCTATATCTGAAATGCCTATCGACACCTATATCTGAAATGCCTATCGACACCTATATCTGAAATGCCTATCGACACCTATATCTGAAATGCCTATCGACACCTATATCTGAAATGCCTATCGACACCTATATCTGAAATGCCTATCGACACCTATTTTTGAAATGCCTATCGGAAACTACATCTGAAATGCCTATCAGCACCTATATTTGAAATGCCTATCGGCAACCATATCTGGAATGCCTATCGGCACCGATATTTGAAATGCCTATCGGCTTCTATATCTGAAATGCCTATCGGCACCTATTTTTAAAATGCCAATCGGCAACTATATCTGAAATGCCTATCGGCACCTATATCTGAAATGCCTATCGACACCTATATCTGAAATGCCTATCGACACCTATATCTGAAATGCCTATCGACACCTATATCTGAAATGCCTATCGACACCTATATTTGAAATGCTTATCGACACCTATATCTGAAATGCCTATCGACACCTATATCTGAAATGCCTATCGACACCTATATCTGAAATGCCTATCGACACCTATTTTTGAAATGCCTATCGGAAACTACATCTGAAATGCCTATCAGCACCTATATTTGAAATGCTTATCGGCAACCATATCTGGAATGCCTATCGGCACCTATATTTGAAATGCCTATCGGCTTCTATATCTGAAATGCCTATCGGCACCTATTTTTAAAATGCCAATCGGCAACTATATCTGAAATGCCTATCGGCACCTATATCTGAAATGCCTATCGACACCTATATCTGAAATGCCTATCGACACCTATTTTTGAAATGCCTATCGGAAACTACATCTGAAATGCCTATCAGCACCTATATTTGAAATGCCTATCGGCAACCATATCTGGAATGCCTATCGGAACCTATATTTGAAATGCCTATCGGCTTCTATATCTGAAATGCCTATCGGCACCTATTTTTAAAATGCCAATCGGCAACTATATCTGAAATGCCTATCGGCACCTATATCTGAAATGCCTATCGACACTTATATCTGAAATGCCTATCGACACCTATATCTGAAATGCCATTCGACACCTATATCTGAAATGCCTATCGACACCTATATCTGAAATGCCTATCGACACCTATATCTGAAATGCCTATCGACACCTATATCTGAAATACCTATCGACACCTATATCTGAAATGCCTATCGACACCTATTTTTTAAATGCCTATCGGAAACTACAACTGAAATGCCTATCAGCACCTATATTTGAAATGCCTATCGGCAACCATATCTGGAATGCCTATCGGCACCGATATTTGAAATGCCTATCGGCTTCTATATCTGAAATGCCTATCGGCACCTATTTTTAAAATGCCAATCGGCAACTATATCTGAAATGCCTATCGGCACCTATATCTGAAATGCCTATCGACACCTATATCTGAAATGCCTATCGACACCTATATCTGAAATGCCTATCGACACCTATATCTGAAATGCCTATCGACACCTATATCTGAAATGCCTATCGACACCTATATCTGAAATGCCTATCGACACCTATATCTGAAATGCCTATCGACACCTATATCTGAAATGCCTATCGACACCTATATCTGAAAAGCCTATCGACACCTATATCTGAAATGCCTATCGACACCTATTTTTGAAATGCCTATCGGAAACTTTATCTGAAATGCCTATCAGCACCTATATTTGAAATGCCTATCGGCAACCATATCTGGAATGCCTATCGGCACCAATATTTGAAATGCCTATCGGCTTCTATATCTGAAATGCCTATCGGCACCTATTTTTAAAATGCCAATCGGCAACTATATCTGAAATGCCTATCGGCACCTATATCTGAAATGCCTATCGACACCTATATCTGAAATGCCTACGACACCTATATCTGAAATGCCTATCGACACCTATATCTGAAATGCCTATCGACACCTATATCTGAAATGCCTATCGACACCTATATCTGAAATGCCTATCGACACCTATATCTGATATTCCTGTCGACACCTATATCTGAAATGCCTATCGACACCTATTTTTGAAATGCCTATCGGAAACTACATCTGAAATGCCTATCAGCACCTATATTTGAAATGCCTATCGGCAACCATATCTGGAATGCCTATCGGCACCTATATTTGAAATGCCTATCGGCTTCTATATCTGAAATGCCTATCGGCACCTATTTTTAACATGCCAATCGGCAACTATATCTGAAATGCCTATCGGCACCTATATCTGAAATGCCTATCGACACCTATATCTGAAATGCCTATCGACACCTATATCTGAAATGCCATTCGACACCTATATCTTAAATGCCTATCGACACCTATATCTGAAATGCCTATCGACACCTATATCTGAAATGCCTATCAACACCTATATCTGAAATGCCTATCGACACTTATATCTGAAATGCCTATCGACACCTATTTTTGAAATGCCTATCGGAAACTACATCTGAAATGCCTATCAGCACCTATATTTGAAATGCCTATCGGCAACCATATCTGGAATGCCTATCGGCACCTATATTTGAAATGCCTATCGGCTTCTATATCTGAAATGCCTATCGGCACCTATTTTTAAAATGCCAATCGGCAACTATATCTGAAATGCCTATCGGCACCTATATCTGAAATGCCTATCGACACCTATATCTGAAATGCCTATCGACACCTATATTTGAAATGCCTATCGACACCTATATCTGAAATGCCTATCGACACCTATATCTGAAATGCCTATCGACACCTATATCTGAAATGCCTATCGACACCTATATCTGAAATGCCTATCGACACCTATATCTGAAATGCCTATCGACACCTATATCTGAAATGCCTATCGACACCTATTTTTGAGATGCCTATCGGAAACTACATCTGAAATGCCTATCAGCACCTATATTTGAAATGCCTATCGGCAACCATATCTGGAATGCCTATCGGCACCTATATTTGAAATGCATATCGGCTTCTATATCTGAAATGCCTATCGGCACCTATTTTTAAAATGCCAATCGGCAACTATATCTGAAATGCCTATCGGCACCTATATCTGAAATGCCTATTGACACCTATATCTGAAATGCCTATCGACACCTATATCTGAAATGCCTATCGACACCTATATCTGAAATGCCAATCGACACCTATATCTGAAATGCCTATCGACACCTATATCTGAAATGCCTATCGACACCTATATCTGAAATGCGTATCGACACCTATTTTTGAAATGCCTATCGGAAACTACATCTGAAATGCCTATCAGCACCTATATTTGAAATGCCTATCGGCAACCATATCTGGAATGCCTATCGGCACCTATATTTGAAATGCCTATCGGCTTCTATATCTGAAATGCCTATCGGCACCTATTTTTAAAATGCCAATCGGCAACTATATCTGAAATGCCTATCGGCACCTATATCTGAAATGCCTATCGACACCTATATCTGAAATGCCTATCGACACCTATTTTTGAAATGCCTATCGGAAACTACATCTGAAATGCCTATCAGCACCTATATTTGAAATGCCTATCGGCAACCATATCTGGAATGCCTATCGGAACCTATATTTGAAATGCCTATCGGCTTCTATATCTGAAATGCCTATCGGCACCTATTTTTAAAATGCCAATCGGCAACTATATCTGAAATGCCTATCGGCACCTATATCTGAAATGCCTATCGACACCTATATCTGAAATGCCTATCGACACCTATATCTGAAATGCCATTCGACACCTATATCTGAAATGCCTATCGACACCTATATCTGAAATGCCTATCGACACCTATATCTGAAATGCCTATCGACACCTATATCTGAAATACCTATCGACACCTATATCTGAAATGCCTATCGACACCTATTTTTTAAATGCTTATCGGAAACTACATCTGAAATGCCTATCAGCACCTATATTTGAAATGCCTATCGGCAACCATATCTGGAATGCCTATCGGCACCGATATTTGAAATGCCTATCGGCTTCTATATCTGAAATGCCTATCGGCACCTATTTTTAAAATGCCAATCGGCAACTATATCTGAAATGCCTATCGGCACCTATATCTGAAATGCCTATCGACACCTATATCTGAAATGCCTATCGACACCTATATCTGAAATGCCTATCGACACCTATATCTGAAATGCCTATCGACACCTATATCTGAAATGCCTATCGACACCTATATCTGAAATGCCTATCGACACCTATATCTGAAATGCCTATCGACACCTATATCTGAAATGCCTATCGACACCTATTTTTGAAATGCCTATCGGAAACTACATCTGAAATGCCTATCAGCACCTATATTTGAAATGCCTATCGGCAACCATATCTGGAATGCCTATCGGCACCTATATTTGAAATACCTATCGGCTTCTATATCTGAAATGCCTATCGGCACCTATTTTTAAAATGCCAATCGGCAACTATATCTGAAATGCCTATCGGCACCTATATCTGAAATGCCTATCGACACCTATATCTGAAATGCCTATTGACACCTATATCTGAAATGCCATTCGACACCTATATCTGAAATGCCTATCGACACCTATTTTTTAAATGCCTATCGGAAACTACATCTGAAATGCCTATCAGCACCTATATTTGAAATGCCTATCGGCAACCATATCTGGAATGCCTATCGGCACCGATATTTGAAATGCCTATCGGCTTCTATATCTGAAATGCCTATCGGCACCTATTTTTAAAATGCCAATCGGCAACTATATCTGAAATGCCTATCGGCACCTATATCTGAAATGCCTATCGACACCTATATCTGAAATGCCTATCGACACCTATATCTGAAATGCCTATCGACACCTATATCTGAAATGCCTATCGATACCTATATCTGAAATGCCTATCGACACCTATATCTGAAATGCCTATCGACACCTATATCTGAAATGCCTATCGACACCTATATCTGAAATGCCTATCGACACCCATATCTGAAATGCCTATCGACACCTATATCTGAAATGCCTATCGACACCTATTTTTGAAATGCCTATCGGAGACTACATCTGAAATGCCTATCAGCACCTATATTTGAAATGCCTATCGGCA
>JAVRKA010001121.1:0-25736 GCA_034508555.1 Venustoraphidia nigricollis | reverse complement strand
TCTGAAATGCCTATCGGCACCTATATCTGAAATGCCTATCGGCACTTATTTTTGAAATACCTATCGGCAACTATATCTGAAATGCCTATCGGCAACTATATCTGAAATGCCTATTGGCACCTATTTTTTAAATGCCTTTCGGAAGCTACATCTGAAATGCCTATCTGCTCCTATATTTGAAATACCTATCGGCTTCTATATCTGAAATGCCTATCGGCACCTATTTTTAAAATGCCAATCGGCAACTATATCTGAAGTGCCTATCGGTACCTATATCTGAAATGCCCATCGGCACCTATTTTTGAAATGCCTATCGGAAACTACGTCTGAAATGCCTATCAGCACCTATATTAGAAATGCCTATCGGCAACCACATCAGAAATGCCTATCGGCACCTATATCTGAAATGCCTTTCGGCATTTATATCTGAAATGCCTATCGACACCTATATTTGAAATGCCTATCGGCACCTATATTTTAATTGCCTATTGGCAACTATATCTGCTATGCCTATCGGCACCTATATCTGAAAAACCTATCGGCACCTATTTCTGGAATGCCTATCGGAAACTACATCTGAAATGCCTATCGGCACCTATTTTTAAAATGCCAATCGGCAACTATATCTGAAATGCCTATCGGCACCTATATCTGAAATGCCTATCGGCACATATTTTTGAAATGCCTATCGGAAACTACATCTGAAATGCCTATCAGCGCCTATATTTGAAATGCCTATCGGCAACCATATCTGGAATGCCTATCGGCACCTATATTTGAAATGCCTATCGGCTTCTATATCTGAAATGCCTATCGGCACCTATTTTTAGGATGCCAATTGGCAACTATATCTGAAATGCCTATCGGCACCTATATTTGAAATGCCTATCGGCAACCGTATCTGGAATGCCTATCGGCACCTATATTTGAAATGCCTATCGGCTTCTATATCTGAAATGCCTATCGGCACCTATTTTTAAAATGCCAATAAGCAACTATATCTGAAATGCCTATCGGCACCTATATCTGAAATGCCTATCGGCACCTATTTTTGATAGGCCTATCGGAAACTACATCTGAAATTCCTATCAGCACCTATATTTGAAATGCCTATCGGCAACCATATCTGAAATGCCTATCGACACCTATATTTGAAATACCTATCAGCTTCTATATCTGAAATGCCTATCGGCACCTATTTTTAAAGTGGCAATCGGCAACTATATCTGAAATGCCTATCGGCACCTATATCTGAAATGCCTATCGGCACCAATTTTTGAAATGCCTATCGGAAACTACATCTGAAATGCCTATCAGCACCTATATTTGAAATGCCTATCGGCAACTATATCTGATATGCCTATCGGCACCTATATCTGAAATGCCTATCGGCACCTATTTTTGAAATGCCTATCGTAAAATACATCTGAAATGCCTATCGGCACCTATTTTTAAAATGCCAATCGGCAACTATATCTGAAATGCCTTTCGGCACCTATATCTGAAATGCCTATCGGCACCTATTTTTGAAATGCCTATCGGAAACTACATCTGAAATGCCTATCAGCACCTATATTTGAAATGCCTATCGGCAACCATATCTGGAATGCCTATCGGCACCTATATTTGAAATGCCTATCGACTTCTATATCTGAAATGCCTATCGGCACCTATTTTTAAAATGCCAATCGGCAACCACATCAGAAATGCCTATCGGCACCTATATCTGAAATGCCTTTCGGCATTTATATCTGAAATGCCTATCGACACCTATATTTGAAATACCTATCGGCTTCTATATCTGAAATGCCTATCGGCACCTATTTTTAAAATGCAAATCGGCAACTATATCTAAAATGCCTATCGGCACCTATATCTGAAATGCCTATCGGCACCTATATCTGAAATGCCTATCGGCACCTATTTTTGAAATGCCTATCGGAAACTACTTCTGAAATGCCTATCAGCACCTATATTTGAAATGCCTATCGGCAACCATATCTGGAATGCCTATCGGCACCTATATTTGAAATGCCTATCGGCTTCTATATCTGAAATGCCTATCGGCACGTATTTTAAAAATGCCTATCGGCACGTATTTTAAAAATGCCTATCGGCACCTATTTTTAAAATGCCAATCGGCAACTATATCTGAAATGCCTATCGGCACCCATATCTGAAATGCCTATCGGCATCCATATCTGAAATGCCTATCAGCACCTTTTTTAAAATGCCAATCGGCAACTATATCTGAAATGCCTATCGGCGCCTATATCTGAAATGCCTATCGGCACCTATTTTTGAAATGCCTATCGGAAACTACATCTGAAATGCCTATCAGCACCTATATTTGAAATGCCTATCGGCAACCATATCTGGAATGCCCATAGGCACCTATATTTAAAATGCCTATCGGCTTCTATATCTGAAATGCCTATCGGCACCTATTTTTAAAATGCCAATCGGCAACTATATCTGAAATGCCTATCGGCACCTATATCTGATATGCCTATCGGCACCTATTTTTGAAATGCCTATCGGAAACTACATCTGAAATGCCTATCAGCACCTATATTTGAAATACTTATTGGCAACCATATCTGGAATGCCTATCGGCACCTATATTTGAACTGCCTATCGGCTTCTATATCTGAAATGCCTATCAGCACCTATTTTTAAAATGCCAATCGGCAACTATATCTGAAGTGCCTATCGGCACCTATATCTAAAATGCCTATCGGCACCTATTTTTGAAATGCCTATCGGAAACTACATCCAAAATGCTTATCAGCACCTATATTTGAAATGCCTATCGGCAAACATATCTGGAATGCCTATCGGCACCTATATTTGAAATGCCTATCGGCTTCTATATTTGAAATGCCTATCGGCACCTATTTTTAAAATGCCAATTGGCAACTATATCTGATATGCTTATCGGCATCTATAACTGAAATGCCAATCGGCACCTATTTTTGAAATGCCTATCGCAAACTACATCTGAAATGCCTATTAGCACCTATATTTGAAATGCCTATCGGCAACCATATCTGGAATGCCTATCGGCACCTATATTTGAAATGCCTATCGGCTTCTAAATCTGAAATGCCTATCGGCACCTATTTTTATAATGCCAATCGGCAACTATATCTGAAATGCCTATCGGCACCTATATCTGAAATGCCTATCGGCACCTATTTTTGAAATGCCTATCGGAAACTACATCTGAAATGCCTATCAGCACCTATATTTGAAATGCCTATCGGCAACCATATCTGGAATGCCTATCGGCACCTATATTTGAAATGCCTATCGGCTTCTATATCTGAAATGCCTATCGGCACCTATTTTTAAAATGCCAATCGGCAACTATATCTGAAATGCCTATCGGCACCTATATCTGAAATGCCTATCGGCACTTATTTTTGAAATGCCTATCGGAAACTACATCTGAAATGCCTATCAGCACCTATATTTGAAATGCCTATCGGCAACCATATCTGGAATGCCTATCGGCACCTATATTTGAAATGCCTATCGGCTTCTATATCTGAAATGCCTATCGGCACCTATTTTTAAAATGCCAATCGGCAACTATATCTGAAATGCCTATCGGCACCTATATCTGAAATGCCTATGGGCACTTATTTTTGAAATGCTTATCGGAAACTACATCTGAAATGCCTATCAGCACCTATGTTTGAAATGCCTATCGGCAACCATATATGGAATGCTTATCGGCACCTATATTTGAAATGCCTATCGATTTCTATATCTGAAATGCCTATCGGCACCTATTTTTAAAATGCCAATCGACAACTATATCTGAAATACCTAAGAGCACCTATATCTGAAATGCCTATCGGCACCTATTTTTTAAATGCCTTTCGGAAACTACATCTGAATTGCCTATCTGCACCTATATTTGAAATGCCTATCGGCAACCATATCTGAAATGCCTATCGACACCTATATTTGAAATGCCTATCGGCTTCTGTATCTGAAATGCCTATTGGCACCTATTTTTAAAATGCCAATCGGCAACCACATCAGAAATGCCTATCGGCACCTATATCTGAAATGCCTTTCGGCATTTATATCTGAAATGCCTATCGACACCTATATTTGAAATACCTATCGGCTTCTATATCTAAAATGCCCATCGGCACCTATTTTTAAAATGCCAATCGGCAACTATATCTGAAATGCCTATCGGCACCTATATCTGAAATGCCTATCGGCACCTATATCTGAAATGCCTATCGGCAACTATTTTTGAAATGCCTATCGGAAACTACTTCTGAAATGCCTATCAGCACCTATATTTGAAATGCCTATCGGCAACCATATCTGGAATGCCTATCGGCACCTATATTTGAAATGCCCATCGGCTCCTATATCTGAAATGCCTATCGGCAAGTATTTTAAAAATGCCTATCGGCACCTATTTTTTAAATGCCTTTCGGAAACTACATCTGAATTGCCTATCTGCACCTATATTTGAAATGCCTATCGGCAACCATATCTGAAATGCCTATCGACACCTATATTTGAAATGCCTATCGGCTTCTATATCTGAAATGCCTATTGGCACCTATTTTTAAAATGCCAATCGGCAACCACATCAGTAATGCCTATCGGCACCTATATCTGAAATGCCTGTCGGCATTTATGTCTGAAATGCCTATCGACACCTATATTTGAAATGCCTATCGGCACCTATATTTTAAATGCCTATCGGCAACTATATCTGATATGCCTATCGGCACCTATATTTGAAATGCCTATCGGCTTCTATATCTGAAATGCCTATCGGCACCTATTTTTAAAATGCCAATCGGCAAACACATCAGAAATGCCTATCGGCACCTATATCTGAAATGCCTTTCGGCACCTATTTTTGAAATGCCTATCGGAAACTACTTTTGAAATGCCTATCAGCACCTATATTTTAAATGCCTATCGGCAACCATATCTGGAATGCCTATCGGCACCTATATTTGAAATGCCTATCGGCTTCTATATCTGAAATGCCTATCGGCACGTATTTTAAAAATGCCTATCGGCACCTATTTTTAAAATGCCAATCGGCAACTATATCTGAAATGCCTATCGGCACCTATATCTGAAATGCCTATCGGCACCTATTTTTGAAATGCCTATCGGAAACTACATCTGAAATGCCTATCAGCACCTATATTTGAAATGCCTATCGGCAACCATATCTGGAATGCCTATCGGCACCTATATTTGAAATGCCTATCGGCTTCTATATCTGAAATGCCTATCGGCACCTGTTTTTAAAATGCCAATTGGCAACTATATCTGAAATGCCTATCGGCACCTATATCTGAAATGCCTATCGGCACTTATTTTTGAAATACCTATCGGCAACTATATCTGAAATGCCTATCGGCAACTATATCTGAAATGCCTATTGGCACCTATTTTTTAAATGCCTTTCGGAAGCTACATCTGAAATGCCTATCTGCACCTATATTTGAAATGCCTATCGGCAACCATATCTGAAATGCCTATCGACACCTATATTTGAAATACCTATCGGCTTCTATATCTGAAATGCCTATCGGCACCTATTTTTAAAATGCCAATCGGCAACTATATCTGAAGTGCCTATCGGTACCTATATCTGAAATGCCTATCGGCACCTATTTTTGAAATGCCTATCGGAAACTACGTCTGAAATGCCTATCAGCACCTATATTAGAAATGCCTATCGGCAACCACATCAGAAATGCCTATCGGCACCTATATCTGAAATGCCTTTCGGCATTTATATCTGAAATGCCTATCGACACCTATATTTGAAATGCCTATCGGCACCTATATTTTAATTGCCTATTGGCAACTATATCTGCTATGCCTATCGGCACCTATATCTGAAATGCCTATCGGCACCTATTTTTGGAATGCCTATCGGAAACTACATCTGAAATGCCTATCGGCACCTATTTTTAAAATGCCAATCGGCAACTATATCTGAAATGCCTATCGGCACCTATATCTGAAATGCCTATCGGCACCTATTTTTGAAATGCCTATCGGAAACTACATCTGAAATGCCTATCAGCGCCTATATTTGAAATGCCTATCGGCAACCATATCTGGAATGCCTATCGGCACCTATATTTGAAATGCCTATCGGCTTCTATATCTGAAATGCCTATCGGCACCTATTTTTAGGATGCCAATTGGCAACTATATCTGAAATGCCTATCGGCACCTATATTTGAAATGCCTATCGGCAACCGTATCTGGAATGCCTATCGGCACCTATATTTGAAATGCCTATCGGCTTCTATATCTGAAATGCCTATCGGCACCTATTTTTAAAATGCCAATAAGCAACTATATCTGAAATGCCTATCGGCACCTATATCTGAAATGCCTATCGGCACCTATTTTTGATAGGCCTATCGGAAACTACATCTGAAATTCCTATCAGCACCTATATTTGAAATGCCTATCGGCAACCATATCTGAAATGCCTATCGACACCTATATTTGAAATACCTATCAGCTTCTATATCTGAAATGCCTATCGGCACCTATTTTTAAAGTGGCAATCGGCAACTATATCTGAAATGCCTATCGGCACCTATATCTGAAATGCCTATCGGCACCAATTTTTGAAATGCCTATCGGAAACTACATCTGAAATGCCTATCAGCACCTATATTTGAAATGCCTATCGGCAACTATATCTGATATGCCTATCGGCACCTATATCTGAAATGCCTATCGGTACCTATTTTTGAAATGCCTATCGTAAAATACATCTGAAATGCCTATCGGCACCTATTTTTAAAATGCCAATCGGCAACTATATCTGAAATGCCTTTCGGCACCTATATCTGAAATGCCTATCGGCACCTATTTTTGAAATGCCTATCGGAAACTACATCTGAAATGCCTATCAGCACCTATATTTGTAATGCCTATCGGCAACCATATCTGGAATGCCTATCGGCACCTATATTTGAAATGCCTATCGACTTCTATATCTGAAATGCCTATCGGCACCTATTTTTAAAATGCCAATCGGCAACCACATCAGAAATGCCTATCGGCACCTATATCTGAAATGCCTTTCTTCATTTATATCTGAAATGCCTATCGACACCTATATTTGAAATACCTATCGGCTTCTATATCTGAACTGCCTATCGGCACCTATTTTTAAAATGCCAATCGGCAACTATATCTAAAATGCCTATCGGCACCTATATCTGAAATGCCTATCGGCACCTATATCTGAAATGCCTATCGGCACCTATTTTTGAAATGCCTATCGGAAACTACTTCTAAAATGCCTATCAGCACCTATATTTGAAATGCCTATCGGCAACCATATCTGGAATGCCTATCGGCACCTATATTTGAAATGCCTATCGGCTTCTATATCTGAAATGCCTATCGGCACGTATTTTAAAAATGCCTATCGGCACCTATTTTTAAAATGCCAATCGGCAACTATATCTGAAATGCCTATCGGCACCCATATCTGAAATGCCTATCGGCACCCATATCTGAAATGCCTATCAGCACCTTTTTTAAAATGCCAATCGGCAACTATATCTGAAATGCCTATCGGCGCCTATATCTAAAATGCCTATCGGCACCTATTTTTGAAATGCCTATCGGAAACTACATCTGAAATGCCTATCAGCACCTATATTTGAAATGCCTATCGGCAACCATATCTGGAATGCCTATAGGCACCTATATTTAAAATGCCTATCGGCTTCTATATCTGAAATGCCTATCGGCACCTATTTTTAAAATGCCAATCGGCAACTATATCTGAAATGCCTATCGGCCCCTATATCTGATATGCCTATCGGCACCTATTTTTGAAATGCCTATCGGAAACTACATCTGAAATGCCTATCAGCACCTATATTTGAAATACTTATTGGCAACCATATCTGGAATGCCTATCGGCACCTATATTTGAACTGCCTATCGGCTTCTATATCTGAAATGCCTATCAGCACCTATTTTTAAAATGCCAATCGGCAACTATATCTGAAGTGCCTATCGGCACCTATATCTAAAATGCCTATCGGCACCTATTTTTGAAATGCCTATCGGAAACTACATCCGAAATGCTTATCAGCACCTATATTTGAAATGCCTATCGGCAACCATATCTGGAATGCCTATCGGCACCTATATTTGAAATGCCTATCGGCTTCTATATTTGAAATGCCTATCGGCACCTATTTTTAAAATGCCAATTGGCAACTAAATCTGATATGCTTATCGGCATCTATAACTGAAATGCCAATCGGCACCTATTTTTGAAATGCCTATCGCAAACTACATCTGAAATGCCTATTAGCACCTATATTTGAAATGCCTATCGGCAACCATATCTGGAATGCCTATCGGCACCTATATTTGAAATGCCTATCGGCTTCTAAATCTGAAATGCCTATCGGCACCTATTTTTATAATGCCAATCGGCAACTATATCTGAAATGCCTATCGGCACCTATATCTGAAATGCCTATCGGCACCTATTTTTGAAATGCCTATCGGAAACTACATCTGAAATGCCTATCAGCACCTATATTTGAAATGCCTATCGGCAACCATATCTGGAATGCCTATCGGCACCTATATTTGAAATGCCTATCGGCTTCTATATCTGAAATGCCTATCGGCACCTATTTTTAAAATGCCAATCGGCAACTATATCTGAAATGCCTATCGGCACCTATATCTGAAATGCCTATCGGCACTTATTTTTGAAATGCCTATCGGAAACTACATCTGAAATGCCTATCAGCACCTATATTTGAAATGCCTATCGGCAACCATATCTGGAATGCCTATCGGCACCTATATTTGAAATGCCTATCGGCTTCTATATCTGAAATGCCTATCGGCACCTATTTTTTAAATGCCAATCGGCAACCACATCTGAAATGCCTATCGGCACCTATATCTGAAATGCCTATGGGCACTTATTTTTGAAATGCTTATCGGAAACTACATCTGAAATGCCTATCAGCACCTATGTTTGAAATGCCTATCGGCAACCATATCTGGAATGCTTATCGGCACCTATATTTGAAATGCCTATCGGCTTCTATATCTGAAATGCCTATCGGCACCTATTTTTAAAATGCCAATCGACAACTATATCTGAAATGCCTATCGGCACCTATATCTGAAATGCCTATCGGCACATATTTTTTAAATGCCTTTCGGAAACTACATCTGAAATGCCTATCTGCACCTATATTTGAAATGCCTATCGGCAACCATATCTGAAATGCCTATCGACACCTATATTTGAAATACCTATCGGCTTCTATATCTGAAATGCCTATCGGCACCTATTTTTAAAATGCCAATCGGCAACTATATCTGAAGTGCCTATCGGCACCTATATCTGAAATGCCCATCGGCACCTATTTTTGAAATGCCTATCGGAAACTATATCTGAAATGCCTATCAGCACCTATATTTGAAATGCCTATCGGCAACCATATCTGGAATGCCTATCGGCACCTATATTTGAAATGCCTATCGGCTTCTATATCTGAAATGCCTATCGGCACCTATTTTTAGGATGCCAATTGGCAACTATATCTGAAATGCCTATCGGCACCTATATTTGAAATGCCTATCGGCAACCGTATCTGGAATGCCTATCGACACCTATATTTGAAATGCCTGTCGGCTTCTATATCTGAAATGCCTATCGGCACCTATTTTTAAAATGCCAATCAGCAACTATATCTGAAATGCCTATCGGCACCTATATCTGAAATGCCTATCGGCACCTATTTTTGATAGGCCTATCGGAAACTACATCTGAAATTCCTATCAGCACCTATATTTGAAATGCCTATCGGCAACCATATCTGAAATGCCTATCGACACCTATATTTGAAATACCTATCAGCTTCTATATCTGAAATGCCTATCGGCACCTATTTTTAAAGTGGCAATCGGCAACTATATCTGAAATGCCTATCGGCACCTATATCTGAAATGCCTATCGGCACTTATTTTTGAAATGCTTATCGGAAACTACATCTGAAATGCCTATCAGCACCTATGTTTGAAATGCCTATCGGCAACCATATCTGGAATGCTTATCGGCACCTATATTTGAAATGCCTATCGGCTTCTATATCTGAAATGCCTATCGGCACCTATTTTTAAAATGCCAATCGACAACTATATCTGAAATGCCTATCGGTACCTATATCTGAAATGCCTATCGGCACCTGTTTTTTAAATGCCTTTCGGAAACTACATCTGAAATGCCTATCTGCACCTATATTTGAAATGCCTATCGGCAACCATATCTGAAATGCCTATCGACACCTATATTTGAAATACCTATCGGCTTCTATATCTGAAATGCCCATCGGCACCTATTTTTGAAATGCCTATCGGAAACTATATCTGAAATGCCTATCGGCACCTATTTTTGAAATGCCTATCGGAAACTACATCTGAAATGCCTATCGGCACCTATTTTTAAAATGCCAATCGGCAACTATATCTGAAATGCCTATCGGCACCTATATCTGAAATGCCTATCGGCACCTATTTTTGAAATGCCTATCGGAAACTACATCTGAAATGCCTATCAGCACCTATATTTAAAATGCCTATCGGCAACCATATCTGGAATGCCTATCGGCACCTATATTTGAAATGCCTATCGGTTTCTATATCTGAAATGCCTATCGGCACCTATTTTTAAGATGCCAATTGGCAACTATATCTGAAATGCCTATCGGCACCTACATTTGAAATGCCTATCGGCAACCGTATCTGGAATGCCCATCGGCACCTATATTTAAAATGCCTATCGGCATCTATATCTGAAATGCCTATCGGCACCTATTTTTAAAATGCCAATCGGCAACTATATCTGAAATGCCTATCGGCACCTATATCTGAAATGCCTATCGGCACCTATTTTTGATAGGCCTATCGGAAACTACATCTGAAATGCCTATCAGCACCTATATTTGAAATGCCTATCGGCAACTATATCTGAAATGCCTATCGACACCTATATTTGAAATACCTATCAGCTTCTATATCTGAAATGCCTATCGGCATTTATTTTTAAAATGCCAATCGGCAACTATATCTGAAATGCCTATCGGCACCTATATTTGAAATGCCTATCGGCACCTATTTTTGATAGGCCTATCGAAAACTACATCTGAAATGCCTATCAGCACCTATATTTGAAATGCCTATCGGCAACCATATCTGAAATGCCTATCAGCACCTATATTTGAAATGCCTATCGGCAACTAAATCTGAAATGCCAATCGACACCTATATTTGAAAAACCTATCGGCTTCTATATCTGAAATGCCTATCGGCACCTATTTTTAAAGTGGCAATCGGCAACTATATCTGAAATGCCTATCGGCACCAATTTTTAAAATGCCTATCGGAAACTACATCTGAAATGCCTATCAGCACCTATATTTGAAATGCCTATCGGCAACTATATCTGGAATGTTTTATCGGCACCTATATTTGAAATGCCTATCGGCTTCTATATCTGAAATGCCTATTGGCACCTATTTTTAAAATGCCAATCGGCAACCACATTAGTAATGCCTATCGGCACCTATATCTGAAATGCCTTTCGGCATTTATGTCTGAAATGCCTATCGACACCTATATTTGAAATGCCTATCGGCACCTATATTTTAAATGCCTATCGGCAACTATATCTGATATGCCTATCGGCACCTATATCTGAAATGCCTATCGGCACCTATTTTTGAAATGCCTATCGTAAAATACATCTGAAATGCCTATCGGCACCTATTTTTAAAATGCCAATCGGCAACTATATCTGAAATGCCTTTCGGCACCTATATCTGAAATGCCTATCGGCACCTATTTTTGAAATGCCTATCGGAAACTACATCTGAAATGCCTATCAGCACCTATATTTGAAATGCCTATCGGCAACCATATCTGGAATGCCTATCGGCACCTATATTTGAAATGCCTATCGACTTCTATATCTGAAATGCCTATCGGCACCTATTTTTAAAATGCCAATCGGCAAACACATCAGAAATGCCTATCGGCACCTATATCTGAAATGCCTTTCGGCATTTATATCTGAAATGCCTATCGACACCTATATTTGAAATACCTATCGGCTTCTATATCTGAAATGCCTATCGGCACCTATTTTTAAAATGCCAATCGGCAACTATATCTAAAATGCCTATCGGCACCTATATCTGAAATACCTATCGCCACCTATATCTGAAATGCCTATCGGCACCTATTTTTGAAATGCCTATCGGAAACTACTTCTGAAATGCCTATCAGTACCTATATTTGAAATGCCTATCGGCAACCATATCTGGAATGCCTATCAGCACCTATATTTGAAATGCCTATCGGCTTCTATATCTGAAATGCCTATCGGCACGTATTTTAAAAATGCCTATCGGAACCTATTTTTAAAATGCCAATCGGCAACTATATCTGAAATGCCTATCGGCACCCATATCTGAAATGCCTATCGGCACCCATATCTGAAATGCCTATCAGCACCTTTTTTTAAAATGCCAATCGGCAACTATATCTGAAATGCCTATCGGCGCCTAGATCTGAAATGCCTATCGGCACCTATTTTTGAAATGCCTATCGGAAACTACATCTGAAATGCCTATCAGCACCTATATTTGAAATGCCTATCGGCAACCATATCTGGAATGCCTATAGGCACCTATATTTAAAATGCCTATCGGCTTCTATATCTGAAATGCCTATCGGCACCTATTTTTAAAATGCCAATCGGCAAACACATCAGAAATGCCTATCGGCACCTATATCTGAAATGCCTTTCGGCACCTATTTTTGAAATGCCTATCGGAAACTACTTTTGAAATGCCTATCAGCACCTATATTTGAAATGCCTATCGGCGCCTATATCTGAAATGCCTATCGGCACCTATTTTTGAAATGCCTATCGGAAACTACTTCTGAAATGCCTATCAGCACCTATATTTGAAATGCCTATCGGCAACCATATCTGGAATGCCTATCAGCACCTATATTTGAAATGCCTATCGGCTTCTATATCTGAAATGCCTATCGGCACGTATTTTAAAAATGCCTATCGGAACCTATTTTTAAAATGCCAATCGGCAACTATATCTGAAATGCCTATCGGCACCCATATCTGAAATGCCTATCGGCACCCATATCTGAAATGCCTATCAGCACCTTTTTTTAAAATGCCAATCGGCAACTATATCTGAAATGCCTATCGGCGCCTATATCTGAAATGCCTATCAGCACCTTTTTTTAAAATGCCAATCGGCAACTATATCTGAAATGCCTATCGGCGCCTATATCTGAAATGCCTATCGGCACCTATTTTTGAAATGCCTATCGGAAACTACATCTGAAATGCCTATCAGCACCTATATTTGAAATGCCTATCGGCAACCATATCTGGAATGCCTATCGGCACCTATATTTGAACTGCCTATCGGCTTCTATATCTGAAATGCCTATCAGCACCCATTTTTAAAATGCCAATCGGCAACTATATCTGAAGTGCCTATCGGCACCTATATCTGAAATGCCTATCGGCACCTATTTTTGAAATGCCTATCGGAAACTACATCCGAAATGCTTATCAGCATCTATATTTGAAATTCCTATCGGCAACCATATCTGGAATGCCTATCGGCACCTATATTTGAAATGCCTATCGGCTTCTATATTTGAAATGCCTATCGGCACCTATTTTTAAAATGCCAATCGGCAAACACATCAGAAATGCCTATCGGCACCTATATCTGAAATGCCTTTCGGCACCTATTTTTGAAATGCCTATCGGAAACTACTTTTGAAATGCCTATCAGCACCTATATTTTAAATGCCTATCGGCAAACATATCTGGAATGCCTATCGGCACCTATATTTGAAATGCCTATCGGCTTCTATATCTGAAATGCCTATCGGCACTTTTTTTAAAAATGCCTATCGGCACCTATTTTTAAAATGCCAATCGGCAACTATATCTGAAATGCCTATCGGCACCTATATCTGAAATGCCTATCGGCACCTATTTTTGAAATGCCTATCGGAAACTACATCTGAAATGCCTATCAGCACCTATATTTGAAATGCCTATCGGCAACCATATCTGGAATGCCTATCGGCACCTATATTTGAAATGCCTATCGGCTTCTAATTCTGAAATGCCTATCGGCACCTGTTTTTAAAATTCCAATTGGCAACTATATCTGAAATGCCTATCGGCACCTATATCTGAAATGCCTATCGGCACTTATTTTTGAAATACCTATCGGCAACTATATCTGAAATGCCTATCGGCAACTATATCTGAAATGCCTATTGGCACCTATTTTTTAAATGCCTTTCGGAAGCTACATCTGAAATGCCTATCTGCACCTCTATTTGAAATGCCTATCGGCAACCATATCTGAAATGCCTATCGACACCTATATTTGAAATGCCTATCGGCACCTATATCTGAAATGATTTCAGCATTTATATCTGAAATGCCTATCGACACCTATATTTGAAATGCCTATCGGCACCTATATTTTAATTGCCTATTGGCAACTATATCTGCTATGCCTATCGGCACCTATATCTGAAATGCCTATCGGCACCTATTTTTGGAATGCCTATCGGAAACTACATCTGAAATGCCTATCGGCACCTATTTTTAAAATGCCAATCGGCAACTATATCTGAAATGCCTATCTGCACCTATATCTGAAATGCCTATCGGCACCTATTTTTGAAATGCCTATCGGAAACTACATCTGAAATGCCTATCAGCGCCTATATTTGAAATGCCTATCGGCAACCATATCTGGAATGCCTATCGGCACCTATATTTGAAATGCCTATCGGCTTCTATATCTGAAATGCCTATCGGCACCTATTTTTAGGATGCCAATTGGCAACTATATCTGAAATGCCTATCGGCACCTATATTTGAAATGCCTATCGGCAACCGTATCTGGAATGCCTATCGGCACCTATATTTGAAATGCCTATCGGCTTCTATATCTGAAATGCCTATCGGCACCTATTTTTAAAATGCCAATCAGCAACTATATCTGAAATGCCTATCGGCATCTATATCTGAAATGCCTATCGGCACCTATTTTTGATAGGCCTATCGGAAACTACATCTGAAATTCCTATCAGCACCTGTATTTGAAATGCCTATCGGCAACCATATCTGAAATGCCTATCGACACCTATATTTGAAATACCTATCAGCTTCTATATCTGAAATGCCTATCGGCACCTATTTTTAAAGTGGCAATCGGCAACTATATCTGAAATGCCTATCGGCACCTATATCTGAAATGCCTATCGGCACCAATTTTTGAAATGCCTATCGGAAACTACATCTGAAATGCCTATTGGCACCTATTTTTAAAATGCCAATCGGCAACCACATCAGAAATGCCTATCGGCACCTATATCCGAAATGCCTTTCGGCATTTATATCTGAAATGCCTATCGACACCTATATTTGAAATACCTATCGGCTTCTATATCTGAAATGCCTATCGGCACCTATTTTTAAAATGCCAATCGGCAACTATATCTAAAATGCCTATCGGCACCTATATCTGAAATGCCTATCGGCACCTATTTTTGAAATGCCTATCGGAAACTACTTCTGAAATGCCTATCAGCACCTATATTTGAAATGCCTATCGGCAACCATATCTGGAATGCCTATCGGCACCTATATTTGAAATGCCTATCGGCTTCTATATCTGAAATGCCTATTGGCACGTATTTTAAAAATGCCTATCGGCACCTATTTTTAAAATGCCAATCGGCAACTATATCTGAAATGCCTATCGGCACCCATATCTGAAATGCCTATCGGCACCCATATCTGAAATGCCTATCAGCACCTTTTTTAAAATGCCAATCGGCAACTATATCTGAAATGCCTATCGGCGCCTATATCTGAAACGCCTATCGGCACCTATTTTTGAAATGCCTATCGGAAACTACATCTGAAATGCCTATCAGCACCTATATTTGAAATGCCTATCGGCAACCATATCTGGAATGCCTATAGGCACCTATATTTAAAATGCCTATCGGCTTCTATATCTGAAATTCCTATCGGCACCTATTTTTAAAATGCCAATCGGCAACTATATCTGAAATGCCTATCGGCACCTATATCTGATATGCCTATCGGCACCTATTTTTGAAATGCCTATCGGAAACTACATCTGAAATGCCTATCGGCACCTATTTTTGAAATGCCTATCGGAAACTACATCTGAAATGCCTATCGGCACCTATTTTTAAAATGCCAATCGGCAACTATATCTGAAATGCCTATCGGCACCTATATCTGAAATGCCTATCGGCACCTATTTTTGAAATGCCTATCGGAAACTACATCTGAAATGCCTATCAGCACCTATATTTGAAATGCCTATCGGCAACCAAATCTGGAATGCCTATCGGCACCTATATTTGAAATGCCTATCGGCTTCTATATCTAAAATGCCTATCGGCACCTATTTTTAAAATGCCAATCGGCAACTATATCTGAAATGCCTATCGGCACCTATAACTGAAATGCCTATCGGCACTTATTTTTGAAATGCTTATCGGAAACTACATCTGAAATGCCTATCAGCACCTATGTTTGAAATGCCTATCAGCAACCATATCTGGAATGCTTATCGGCACCTATATTTGAAATGCCTATCGGCTTCTATATCTGAAATGCCTATCGGCACCTATTTTTAAAGTGGCAATCGGCAACTATATCTGAAATGCCTACCGGCACCTATATCTGAAATGCCTATCGGCACCAATTTTTGAAATGCCTATCGGAAACTACATCTGGAATGCCCATCGGCACCTATATTTGAAATGCCTATCGGCTTCTATATCTGAAATGCCAATTGGCACCTATTTTTAAAATGCCAATCGGCAACCACATCAGTAATGCCTATTGGCACCTATATCTGAAATGCCTTTCGGCATTTATGTCTGAAATGCCTATCGACACCTATATTTGAAATGCCTATCGGCACCTATTTTTGAAATGCCTATCGTAAAATACATCTGAAATGCCTATCGGCACCTATTTTTAAAATGCCAATCGGCAACTATATCTGAAATGCCTTTCGGCACCTATATCTGAAATGCCTATCGGCACCTATTTTTGAAATGCCTATCGGAAACTACATCTGAAATGCCTATCAGCACCTATATTTGAAATGCCTATCGGCAACCATATCTGGAATGCCTATCGGCACCTATATTTGAAATGCCTATCGGCTTCTATATCTGAAATGCCTATCGGCACCTATTTTTAAAATGCCAATCGGCAACCACATCAGAAATGCCTATCGGCACCTATATCTGAAATGCCTTTCGGCATTTATATCTGAAATGCCTATCGACACCTATATTTGAAATACCTATCGGCTTCTATATCTAAAATGCCTATCGGCACCTATTTTTAAAATGCCAATCGGCAACTATATCTGAAATGCCTATCGGCACCTATATCTGAAATGCCTATCGGCACCTATATCTGAAATGCCTATCGGCCACTATTTTTGAAATGCCTATCGGAAACTACTTCTGAAATGCCTATCAGCACCTATATTTGAAATGCCTATCGGCAACCATATCTGGAATGCCTATCGGCACCTATATTTGAAATGCCCATCGGCTCCTATATCTGAAATGCCTATCGGCACGTATTTTAAAAATGCCTATCGGCACCTATTTTTAAAATGCCAATCGGCAACTATATCTGAAAGCCTATCGGCACCTATATCTTAAATGCCTATCGGCACTTATTTTTGAAATGCTTATCGGAAACTACATCTGAAATGCCTATCAGCACCTATGTTTGAAATGCCTATCGGCAACCATATATGGAATGCTTATCGGCACCTATATTTGAAATGCCTATCGACTTCTATATCTGAAATGCCTATCGGCACCTATTTTTAAAATGCCAATCGACAACTATTTCTGAAATGCCTAAGAGCACCTATATCTGAAATGCCTATCGGCACCTATTTTTTAAATGCCTTTCGGAAACTACATCTGAATTGCCTATCTGCACCTATATTTGAAATGCCTATCGGCAACCATATCTGAAATGCCTATCGACACCTATATTTGAAATGCCTATCGGCTTCTATATCTGAAATGCCTATTGGCACCTTTTTTTAAAATGCCAATCGGCAACCACATCAGTAATGCCTATCGGCACCTATATCTGAAATGCCTGTCGGCATTTATGTCTGAAATGCCTATCGACACCTATATTTGAAATGCCTATCGGCACCTATATTTTAAATGCCTATCGGCAACTATATCTGATATGCCTATCGGCACCTATATTTGAAATGCCTATCGGCTTCTATATCTGAAATGCCTATCGGCACCTATTTTTAAAATGCCAATCGGCAAACACATCAGAAATGCCTATCGGCACCTATATCTGAAATGCCTTTCGGCACCTATTTTTAAAATGCCTATCGGAAACTACTTTTGAAATGCCTATCAGCACCTATATTTTAAATGCCTATCGGCAACCATATCTGGAATGCCTATCGGCACCTATATTTGAAATGCCTATCGGCTTCTATATCTGAAATGCCTATCGGCACGTATTTTAAAAATGCCTATCGGCACCTATTTTTAAAATGCCAATCGGCAACTATATCTGAAATGCCTATCGGCACCTATATCTGAAATGCCTATCGGCACCTATTTTTGAAATGCCTATCGGAAACTACATCTGAAATGCCTATCAGCACCTATATTTGAAATGCCTATCGGCAACCATATCTGGAATGCCTATCGGCACCTATATTTGAAATGCCTATCGGCTTCTATATCTGAAATGCCTATCGGCACCTGTTTTTAAAATGCCAATTGGCAACTATATCTGAAATGCCTATCGGCACCTATATCTGAAATGCCTATCGGCACTTATTTTTGAAATACCTATCGGCAACTATATCTGAAATGCCTATCGGCAACTATATCTGAAATGCCTATTGGCACCTATTTTTTAAATGCCTTTCGGAAGCTACATCTGAAATGCCTATCTGCACCTATATTTGAAATGCCTATCGGCAAATATATCTGAAATGCCTATCGACACCTATATTTGAAATACCTATCGGCTTCTATATCTGAAATGCCTATCGGATCCTATTTTTAAAATGCCAATCGGCAACTATATCTGAAGTGCCTATCGGTACCTATATCTGAAATGCCCATCGGCACCTATTTTTGAAATGCCTATCGGAAACTACGTCTGAAATGCCTATCAGCACCTATATTAGAAATGCCTATCGGCAACCACATCAGAAATGCCTATCGGCACCTATATCTGAAATGCCTTTCGGCATTTATATCTGAAATGCCTATCGACACCTATATTTGAAATGCCTATCGGCACCTATATTTTAATTGCCTATTGGCAACTATATCTGCTATGCCTATCGGCACCTATATCTGAAAAACCTATCGACACCTATTTCTGGAATGCCTATCGGAAACTACATCTGAAATGCCTATCGGCACCTATTTTTAAAATGCCAATCGGCAACTATATCTGAAATGCCTATCGGCACCTATATCTGAAATGCCTATCGGCACCTATTTTTGAAATGCCTATCGGAAACTACATCTGAAATGCCTATCAGCGCCTATATTTGAAATGCCTATCGGCAACCATATCTGGAATGCCTATCGGCACCTATATTTGAAATGCCTATCGGCTTCTATATCTGAAATGCCTATCGGCACCTATTTTTAGGATGCCAATTGGCAACTATATCTGAAATGCCTATCGGCACCTATATTTGAAATGCCTATCGGCAACCGTATCTGGAATGCCTATCGGCACCTATATTTGAAATGCCTATCGGCTTCTATATCTGAAATGCCTATCGGCACCTATTTTTAAAATGCCAATAAGCAACTATATATGAAATGCCTATCGGCACCTATATCTGAAATGCCTATCGGCACCTATTTTTGATAGGCCTATCGGAAACTACATCTGAAATTCCTATCAGCACCTATATTTGAAATGCCTATCGGCAACCATATCTGAAATGCCTATCGACACCTATATTTGAAATACCTATCAGCTTCTATATCTGAAATGCCTATCGGCACCTATTTTTAAAGTGGCAATCGGCAACTATATCTGAAATGCCTATCGGCACCTATATCTGAAATGCCTATCGGCACCAATTTTTGAAATGCCTATCGGAAACTACATCTGAAATGCCTATCAGCACCTATATTTGAAATGCCTATCGGCAACTATATCTGATATGCCTATCGGCACCTATATCTGAAATGCCTATCGGCACCTATTTTTGAAATGCCTATCGTAAAATACATCTGAAATGCCTATCGGCACCTATTTTTAAAATGCCAATCGGCAACTATATCTGAAATGCCTTTCGGCACCTATATCTGAAATGCCTATCGGCACCTATTTTTGAAATGCCTATCGGAAACTACATCTGAAATGCCTATCAGCACCTATATTTGAAATGCCTATCGGCAACCATATCTGGAATGCCTATCGGCACCTATATTTGAAATGCCTATCGACTTCTATATCTGAAATGCCTATCGGCACCTATTTTTAAAATGCCAATCGGCAACCACATCAGAAATGCCTATCGGCACCTATATCTGAAATGCCTTTCGGCATTTATATCTGAAATGCCTATCGACACCTATATTTGAAATACCTATCGGCTTCTATATCTGAAATGCCTATCGGCACCTATTTTTAAAATGCCAATCGGCAACTATATCTAAAATGCCTATCGGCACCTATATCTGAAATGCCTATCGGCACCTATATCTGAAATGCCTATCGGCACCTATTTTTGAAATGCCTATCGGAAACTACTTCTGAAATGCCTATCAGCACCTATATTTGAAATGCCTATCGGCAACCATATCTGGAATGCCTATCGGCACCTATATTTGAAATGCCTATCGGCTTCTATATCTGAAATGCCTATCGGCACGTATTTTAAAAATGCCTATCGGCACCTATTTTTAAAATGCCAATCGGCAACTATATCTGAAATGCCTATCGGCACCCATATCTGAAATGCCTATCGGCACCCATATCTGAAATGCCTATCAGCACCTTTTTTAAAATGCCAATCGGCAACTATATCTGAAATGCCTATCGGCGCCTATATCTGAAATGCCTATCGGCACCTATTTTTGAAATGCCTATCGGAAACTACATCTGAAATGCCTATTAGCACCTACATTTGAAATGCCTATCGGCAAACATATCTGGAATGCCCATAGGCACCTATATTTAAAATGCCTATCGGCTTCTATATCTGAAATGCCTATCGGCACCTATTTTTAAAATGCCAATCGGCAACTATATCTGAAATGCCTATCGGCACCTATATCTGATATGCCTATCGGCACCTATTTTTGAAATGCCTATCGGAAACTACATCTGAAATGCCTATCAGCACCTATATTTGAAATACTTATTGGCAACCATATCTGGAATGCCTATCGGCACCTATATTTGAACTGCCTATCGGCTTCTATATCTGAAATGCCTATCAGCACCTATTTTTAAAATGCCAATCGGCAACTATATCTGAAGTGCCTATCGGCACCTATATCTAAAATGCCTATCGGCACCTATTTTTGAAATGCCTATCGGAAACTACATCCGAAATGCTTATCAGCACCTATATTTGAAATGCCTATCGGCAACCATATCTGGAATGCCTATCGGCACCTATATTTGAAATGCCTATCGGCTTCTATATTTGAAATGCCTATCGGCACCTATTTTTAAAATGCCAATTGGCAACTATATCTGATATGCTTATCGGCATCTATAACTGAAATGCCAATCGGCACCTATTTTTGAAATGCCTATCGCAAACTACATCTGAAATGCCTATTAGCACCTATATTTGAAATGCCTATCGGCAACCATATCTGGAATGCCTATCGGCACCTATATTTGAAATGCCTATCGGCTTCTAAATCTGAAATGCCTATCGGCACCTATTTTTATAATGCCAATCGGCAACTATATCTGAAATGCCTATCGGCACCTATATCTGAAATGCCTATCGGCACCTATTTTTGAAATGCCTATCGGAAACTACATCTGAAATGCCTATCAGCACCTATATTTGAAATGCCTATCGGCAACCATATCTGGAATGCCTATCGGCACCTATATTTGAAATGCCTATCGGCTTCTATATCTGAAATGCCTATCGGCACCTATTTTTAAAATGCCAATCGGCAACTATATCTGAAATGCCTATCGGCACCTATATCTGAAATGCCTATCGGCACTTATTTTTGAAATGCCTATCGGAAACTACATCTGAAATGCCTATCAGCACCTATATTTGAAATGCCTATCGGCAACCATATCTGGAATGCCTATCGGCACCTATATTTGAAATGCCTATCGGCTTCTATATCTGAAATGCCTATCGGCACCTATTTTTAAAATGCCAATCGGCAACTATATCTGAAATGCCTATCGGCACCTATATCTGAAATGCCTATGGGCACTTATTTTTGAAATGCTTATCGGAAACTACATCTGAAATGCCTATCAGCACCTATGTTTGAAATGCCTATCGGCAACCATATATGGAATGCTTATCGGCACCTATATTTGAAATGCCTATCGACTTCTATATCTGAAATGCCTATCGGCACCTATTTTTAAAATGCCAATCGACAACTATATCTGAAATGCCTAAGAGCACCTATATCTGAAATGCCTATCGGCACCTATTTTTTAAATGCCTTTCGGAAACTACATCTGAATTGCCTATCTGCACCTATATTTGAAATGCCTATCGGCAACCATATCTGAAATGCCTATCGACACCTATATTTGAAATGCCTATCGGCTTCTATATCTGAAATGCCTATTGGCACCTATTTTTAAAATGCCAATCGGCAACCACATCAGAAATGCCTATCGGCACCTATATCTGAAATGCCTTTCGGCATTTATATCTGAAATGCCTATCGACACCTATATTTGAAATACCTATCGGCTTCTATATCTAAAATGCCTATCGGCACCTATTTTTAAAATGCCAATCGGCAACTATATCTGAAATGCCTATCGGCACCTATATCTGAAATGCCTATCGGCACCTATATCTGAAATGCCTATCGGCAACTATTTTTGAAATGCCTATCGGAAACTACTTCTGAAATGCCTATCAGCACCTATATTTGAAATGCCTATCGGCAACCATATCTGGAATGCCTATCGGCACCTATATTTGAAATGCCCATCGGCTTCTATATCTGAAATGCCTATCGGCACGTATTTTAAAAATGCCTATCGGCACCTATTTTTAAAATGCCAATCGGCAACTATATCTGAAAGCCTATCGGCACCTATATCTTAAATGCCTATCGGCACTTATTTTTGAAATGCTTATCGGAAACTATATCTGAAATGCCTATCAGCACCTATGTTTGAAATGCCTATCGGCAACCATATATGGAATGCTTGTCGGCACCTATATTTGAAATGCCTATCGACTTCTATATCTGAAATGCCTATCGGCACCTATTTTTAAAATGCCAATCGACAACTATATCTGAAATGCCTAAGAGCACCTATATCTGAAATGCCTATCGGCACCTATTTTTTAAATGCCTTTCGGAAACTACATCTGAATTGCCTATCTGCACCTATATTTGAAATGCCTATCGGCAACCATATCTGAAATGCCTATCGACACCTATATTTGAAATGCCTATCGGCTTCTATATCTGAAATGCCTATTGGCACCTATTTTTAAAATGCCAATCGGCAACCACATCAGTAATGCCTATCGGCACCTATATCTGAAATGCCTGTCGGCATTTATGTCTGAAATGCCTATCGACACCTATATTTGAAATGCCTATCGGCACCTATATTTTAAATGCCTATCGGCAACTATATCTGATATGCCTATCGGCACCTATATTTGAAATGCCTATCGGCACCTATATCTGAAATGCCTTTCGGCACCTATTTTTGAAATGCCTATCGGAAACTACTTTTGAAATGCCTATCAGCACCTATATTTTAAATGCCTATCGGCAACCATATCTGGAATGCCTATCGGCACCTATATTTGAAATGCCTATCGGCTTCTATATCTGAAATGCCTATCGGCACGTATTTTAAAAATGCCTATCGGCACCTATTTTTAAAATGCCAATCGGCAACTATATCTGAAATGCCTATCGGCACCTATATCTGAAATGCCTATCGGCACCTATTTTTGAAATGCCTATCGGAAACTACATCTGAAATGCCTATCAGCACCTATATTTGAAATGCCTATCGGCAACCATATCTGGAATGCCTATCGGCACCTATATTTGAAATGCCTATCGGCTTCTATATCTGAAATGCCTATCGGCACCTGTTTTTAAAATGCCAATTGGCAACTATATCTGAAATGCCTATCGGCACCTATATCTGAAATGCCTATCGGCACTTATTTTTGAAATACCTATCGGCAACTATATCTGAAATGCCTATCGGCAACTATATCTGAAATGCCTATTGGCACCTATTTTTTAAATGCCTTTCGGAAGCTACATCTGAAATGCCTATCTGCACCTATATTTGAAATGCCTATCGGCAACCATATCTGAAATGCCTATCGACACCTATATTTGAAATACCTATCGGCTTCTATATCTGAAATGCCTATCGGCACCTATTTTTAAAATGCCAATCGGCAACTATATCTGAAGTGCCTATCGGTACCTATATCTGAAATGCCCATCGGCACCTATTTTTGAAATGCCTATCGCAAACTACATCTGAAATGCCTATTAGCACCTATATTTGAAATGCCTATCGGCAACCATATCTGGAATGCCTATCGGCACCTATATTTGAAATGCCTATCGGCTTCTAAATCTGAAATGCCTATCGGCACCTATTTTTATAATGCCAATCGGCAACTATATCTGAAATGCCTATCGGCACCTATATCTGAAATGCCTATCGGCACCTATTTTTGAAATGCCTATCGGAAACTACATCTGAAATGCCTATCAGCACCTATATTTGAAATGCCTATCGGCAACCATATCTGGAATGCCTATCGGCACCTATATTTGAAATGCCTATCGGCTTCTATATCTGAAATGCCTATCGGCACCTATTTTTAAAATGCCAATCGGCAACTATATCTGAAATGCCTATCGGCACCTATATCTGAAATGCCTATCGGCACTTATTTTTGAAATGCCTATCGGAAACTACATCTGAAATGCCTATCAGCACCTATATTTGAAATGCCTATCGGCAACCATATCTGGAATGCCTATCGGCACCTATATTTGAAATGCCTATCGGCTTCTATATCTGAAATGCCTATCGGCACCTATTTTTAAAATGCCAATCGGCAACTATATCTGAAATGCCTATCGGCACCTATATCTGAAATGCCTATGGGCACTTATTTTTGAAATGCTTATCGGAAACTACATCTGAAATGCCTATCAGCACCTATGTTTGAAATGCCTATCGGCAACCATATATGGAATGCTTATCGGCACCTATATTTGAAATGCCTATCGACTTCTATATCTGAAATGCCTATCGG
>JAVRKA010001120.1:0-25740 GCA_034508555.1 Venustoraphidia nigricollis | reverse complement strand
CATTTGTCGATAGGCATTTAAAATATAGGTGCCGATAGGCATTTCAAAAATAGGTGCCGATAGGCATTTCAGATATAGGTGCCGATGGGCATTTCAGAAATAGTTGCCGATTGGCATTTTAAAAATAGGTGCCGATAGGCATTTCAGATGTAGTTTCCGATAGGCATTTCAAAATAGGTGCCGATAGGCATTTCACATATAGGTGCCGATAGGCATATCAGATATAGTTGCCGATAGGCATTTAAAATATAAGTGCTGATAGGCATTTCAAATATAAGTGCCGATAGGCATTTCAGATATAAATGCCGAAAGCATTTCAGATATAGGTGCCGATAGGCATTTCCAGATATGGTTGCCGATAGGCAATTTCAAATATAAGTGCTGATAGGCATTTCAGATGTAGTTTTCCGATAGGCATTTCAAAAATAGGTGCCTGATATGCATTTCAGATATAGGTGCCGATAGGCATTTCAGATATAGTTGCCGATTGGCACTTTAAAAATAGGTGCCGATAGGCATTTCAGATATAGAAGCCGATAGGTATTTCAAATATAGGTGTCGATAGGCATTTCAGATATGGTTGCCGATAGGCATTTCAAATATAGGTTCTGATAGGCATTTCAGAAGTAGTTTCCGATAGGCATTTCAAAAATAGGTGCCGATAGGCATTTCAGATATAGGTGCCGATAGGCATTTCAGATATAGTTGCCAAATGGCATTTTAAAAAAAGGTGTCGATAGGCTTTTCAGATATAGAAGCCGATAGGCATTTCAAATATAGGTGCCGATAGGCATTCCAGAAATGTTTGCCGATTGGCAATTCAAATATAGGTGCTGATAGGCATTTCAGATGTAGTTTTTGATAGGCATTTCAAAAATGGGTGCCGATAGGCATTTCAGTAATAGGTGCCGATAGGCATTTCAGATATAGTTGCCGATTTGCATTTCAAAAATATGTGCCGATAGGCATTTCAGATATAGAAGCCGATAGGCATTTCAAATATAGGTGCCGATAGGCATTCCAGATATGGTTGCCGATAGGCATTTCAAATATAGGTGCTGATAGGCATTTCAAAAATAGGTGCCGATAGGCATTTCAGATATAGGTGCCGATAGGCATTTCAGATATAGTTGCCGATTGGCATTTTAAAAATAGGTGCCGATAGGCATTTTAGATATAGAAGCCGATTGGCATTTCAAATATAGGTGCCGATAGGCATTCCAGATATGGTTGCCGATAGGCTTTTCAATTATAGATGCTGATAGGCATTTGAGATGTAGTTTCTGATAGGCATTTCAAAAATACGTGCCTATAGGCATTTCAGATATAGGTGCCGATAGGCATTTCAGATATAGTTGCCAATTGGCATTTTAAAAATAGGTGCCGATAGGCATTTCAGATATAGAAGCCGATAGGCATTTCAAATATAGGTGCCGATAGGCATTCCAGATATGGTTCCCAATAGGCATTTTAAATATAGGTGCTGATAGGCATTTCAGATGTAGTTTCCGATAAGCATTTCAAATATAGGTGCCGATAGGCATTTCAGATATAGGTGCCGATAGGCATTTCAGATATAGTTGCCGATTGGCATTTTAAAAATAGGTGCCGGTAGGCATTTCAGATATAGAAGCCGATAGGCATTTCAAATATAGGTGCCGATAGGCATTCCAGATATGTTTGCCGATAGGCAATTCAAATATAGGTGCTGATAGGCATTTCAGATGTAGTTTCCGATAGGCATTTCAAAAATAGGTGCCGATAGGCATTTCAGATATAGGTGCCGATAGGCATATCAGATATAGTTGCCGATAGGCATTTAAAATATAGGTGCCGATAGGCATTTCAGATATAGAAGCCGATAGGCATTTCAAATATAGGTGCCGATAGGCAATCCAGATATGTTTGCCGATAGGCAATTCAAATATAGGTGCTGATAGGCATTTCAGATGTAGTTTCCGATAGGCATTTCAAAAATAGGTACCGATAGGCATTTCAGATATAGGTGTCGATAGACATATCAGATATAGTTGCCAATTGGCATTTTAAAAATAGGTGTCGATAGGCATTTCAGATATAGAAGCCGATAGGCATTTCAAATATAGGTGCCGATAGGCATTTCAGATATGGTTGCCGATAGGCATTTCAAATATTGGCGCTGATAGGCATTTCAGATGTAGTTTCCGATAGGCATTTCAAAAATAGGTGCCGATAGGCATTTCAGATATAGGTGCCGATAGGCATTACAGATATAGTTGCCGATTGGCATTTTAAAAATATGTGCCGATAGGCATTTCAGATATAGAAGCCGATAGGCATTTCAAATATAGGTGCCGATAGGCATTCCAGATATGGTTCCCGATAGACATTTTAAATATAGGTGCTGATAGGCATTTCAGATGTAGTTTCCGATAAGCATTTCAAATATAGGTGCCGATAGGCATTTCAGATATAGGTGCCGATAGGCATTTCAGATATAGTTGCCGATTGGCATTTTAAAAATAGGTGCCGATAGGCATTTCAGATATAGAAGCCGATAGGCATTTCAAATATAGGTGCCGATAGGCATTCCAGATATGTTTGCCGATAGGCAATTCAAATATAGGTGCTGATAGGCATTTCAGATGTAGTTTCCGATAGGCATTTCAAAAATAGGTGCCGATAGGCATTTCAGATATAGGTGCCGATAGGCATATCAGATATAGTTGCCGATAGGCATTTAAAATATAGGTGCCGATAGGCATTTCAGATATAGAAGCCGATAGGCATTTCAAATATAGGTGCCGATAGGCATTCCAGATATGTTTGCCGATAGGCAATTCAAATATAGGTGCTGATAGGCATTTCAGATGTAGTTTCCGATAGGCATTTCAAAAATAGTTGCCGATAGGCATTTCAAATATAGGTGCCGATAGGCATTCCAGATATGGTTGCCGATAGGCATTTCAAATATAGGTGCTGATAATCATTTAAGATATAGTTGCCGATTGGCATTTTAAAAATAGGTGCCGATAGGCATTTTAGATGTAGTTTCCGATAGGCATTTCAAAAATAGGTGCCGATAGGCATTTCAGATATAGGTGCCGATAGGCATATCAGATATAGTTGCCGATAGGCATTTTAAAAATAGGTGCCGATAGGCATTTCAGATATAGAAGCCGATAGGCATTTCAAATATAGGTGCCGATAGGCATTCCAGATATGGTTGCCGATAGGTATTTCAAATATAGGTGCTGATAGGAATTTCAGATGTAGTTTCCGATAGGCATTTCAAAAATAGGTGCCGATAGGCATTTCAGATATAGGTGCCGACAGGCATTTCAGATATAGTTGCCGATTGGCATTTTTAAAATAGGTGCCGATAGGCATTTCAGATATAGAAGCCGACAGGCATTTCAAATGTAGGTGCCGATAGGCATTCCAGATATGGTTGCCGATAGGTATTTCAAATATAAGTGCTGAAAGGCATTTCAGATGTAGTTTCCGATAGGCATTTCAAAAATTGGTGCCGATAGGCATTTCAGATATAGGTGCCGATAGGTATTTCAGATATAGTTGCCGATTGGCACTTTAAAAATAGGTGCCGATAGGCATTTCAGATATAGAAGCCGATAGGTATTTCAAATATAGGTGTCGATAGGCATTTCACATTTGGTTGCCGATAGGCATTTCAAATATTAGTGCTGATAGGCATTTCAGATATAGTTTCCGATAGGCATTTCAAAAATAGGTGCCGATAGGCATTTCAGATATAGGTGTCGATAGGCATTTCAGATATAGTTGCCGATTGGCATTTTAAAAATAGGTGCCGATAGGCATTTCAGATATAGAAGCCAATAGGCATTTCAAATATAGGTGCCGGTAGGCATTCCAGATATGGTTGCCGATAGGCATTTCAAATATAGGTGCTGATAGGCATTTCAGATGTAGTTTCCGATAGGCATTTCAAAAATAGGTGCCGATAGGCATTTCAGATATAGGTGCCGATAGGCATTTCAGATATAGTTGCCGATTGGCATTTTAAAAAAAGGTGCCGATAGGCAATTCAGATATAGAAGCCGATAGGCATTTCAAATATAGGTGCCGATTGGCATTCCGGATATGGTTGCCGATAGGGATTTCAAATATAGGTGCTGATAGGCATTTCAGATGTAGTTTCCGATAGGCATTTCAAAAATTTGTGCCGATAGGCATTTCAGATATAGGTGCCGATAGGCATTTCAGATATAGTTGCCGATTGGCATTTTAAAAATAGGTGCCTATAGGCATTTCAGATATAGAAGCCGAAAGGCATTTCAAATATAGGTGCCGATAAGCATTCCAGATATGGTTGCCGATAGGCATTTCAAATATAGGTGATGATACTCATTCCAGATGTAGTTTCCGATAGGCATTTCAAAAATTGGTGCCGATAGGCATTTCAGATGTAGAAGCCGATAGGCATTTCAAATATAGGTGCCGATAGGCATTCCAGATATCGTTGACGATAGGCATTTTAAAAATAGGTGCCGATAGGCATTTCAGATTTAGAAGCCGATAGGCATTTCAAATATAGGTGCCGATAGGCATTGCAGATATGTTTGCCGATAGGCAATTCAAATATAGGTGCTGATAGGCATTTCAGATGTAGTTTCCGATAGGCATTTCAAAAATAGGTGCCGATAGGCATTTCAGATATAGGTGCCGATAGGCATTTCAGATATAGTTGCCGATTGGCATTTCAAAAATATGTGCCGATAGGCATTTCAGATATAGAAGCCGATGGGCATTTCAAATATAGGTGCCGATAGGCATTCCAGATATGGTTGCCGATAGGCATTTCAAATATAGGTGCTGATAGGCATTTCAGATGTAGTTTCCGATAGGCATTTCAAAAAATTGGTGCCGATAGGCATTTCAGATATAGGTGCCGATAGGCATTTCAGATATAGTTGCCGATTGGCATTTCAAAAATATGTGCCGATAGGCATTTCAGATATAGAAGCCGATAGGCATTTCAAATATAGGTGCCGATAGGCATTCCAGATATGGTTGCCGATAGGCATTTCAAATATAGGTGCTGATAGGCATTTCAGATGTAGTTTCCGATAGGCATTTCAAAAAAAGGTGCCGATAGGCATTTCAGATATAGGTGCCGATAGGCATTTCTTATATAGTTGCCGATTGGCATTTTAAAAATAGGTGCCGATAGGCATTTCAGATATAGAAGCCGATAGGCATTTCAAATATAGGTGCCGATAGGCATTCCAGATATGGTTGCCGATAGGCATTTCAAATATAGGTGCTGATAGGCATTTCAGATGTAGTTTCCGATAGGCATTTCAAAAAAAGGTGCCGTAAGGCATTTCAGATATAGTTGCCGATAGGCATTTCAGATATAGTTGCCAATTAGCATTTTAATAATAGGTGCCGATAGGCATTTCAGATATAGAAGCCGATAGGCATTTCAAATATAGGTGCCGATAGGCATTCCAGATATGGTTGCCTATAGGCATTTCAAATATAGGTGCTGATAGGCATTTCAGATGTAGTTTCCGATAGGCATTTCAAAAATAGGTGCCGATAGGCATTTCAGATATAGAAGCCGATAGGCATTTCAAATAAAGGTGCCGATAGGCATTCCAGATATGGTTGCCGATAGGCATTTTAAATATAGGTGCTGATAGGCATTTCAGATGTAGTTTCCGATAAGCATTTCAAATATAGGTGCCGATAGGCATTCCAGATATGGTTGCCGATAGGTATTTCAAATATAGGTGCTGATAGGCATTTCAGATGTAGTTTCCGATAGGCATTTCAAAAATAGGTGCCGATAGGCATTTCAGATATAGAAGCCGATAGGCATTTCAAATATAGGTGCCGATAGGCATTCCAGATATGTTTGCCGATAGGCAATTCAAATATAGGTGCTGATAGGCATTTCAGATGTAGTTTCCGATAGGCATTTCAAAAATAGGTGCCGATAGGCATTTCAGATATAGGTGCCGATAGGCATATCAGATATAGTTGCCGATAGGCATTTAAAATATAGGTGCCGATAGGCATTTCAGATATAGAAGCCGATAGGCATTTCAAATATAGGTGCCGATAGGCATTCCAGATATGGTTGCCGATAGGTATTTCAAATATAGGTGCTGATAGGCATTTCAGATGTAGTTTCCGATAGGCATTTCAAAAATAGGTGCCGATAGGCATTTCAGATATAGGTGCCGACAGGCATTTTAGATATAGTTGCCGATTGGCATTTTTAAAATAGGTGCCGATAGGCATTTCAGATATAGAAGCCGACAGGCATTTCAAATGTAGGTGCCGATAGGCATTCCAGATATGGTTGCCGATAGGTATTTCAAATATAAGTGCTGAAAGGCATTTCACATGTAGTTTCCGATAGGCATTTCAAAAATTGGTGCCGATAGGCATTTCAGATATAGGTGCCGATAGGCATTTCAGATATAGTTGCCGATTGGCACTTTAAAAATAGGTGCCGACAGGCATTTCAGATATAGAAGCCGATAGGTATTTCAAATATAGGTGTCGATAGGCATTTCACATTTGGTTGCCGATAGGCATTTCAAATATTAGTGCTGATAGGCATTTCAGATATAGTTTCCGATAGGCATTTCAAAAATAGGTGCCGATAGGCATTTCAGATATAGGTGTCGATAGGCATTTCAGATATAGTTGCCGATTGGCATTTTAAAAATAGGTGCCGATAGGCATTTCAGATATAGAAGCCGATAGGCATTTCAAATATAGGTGCCGGTAGGCATTCCAGATATGGTTGCCGATAGGCATTTCAAATATAGATGCTGATAGGCATTTCAGATGTAGTTTCCGATAGGCATTTCAAAAATAGGTGCCGATAGGCATTTCAGATATAGGTGCCGATAGGCATTTCAGATATAGTTGCCGATTGGCATTTTAAAAAAAGGTGCCGATAGGCAATTCAGATATAGAAGCCGATAGGCATTTCAAATATAGGTGCCGATAGGCATTCCGGATATGGTTGCCGATAGGGATTTCAAATATAGGTGCTGATAGGCATTTCAGATGTAGTTTCCGATAGGCATTTCAAAAATTTGTGCCGATAGGCATTTCAGATATAGGTGCCGATAGGCATTTCAGATATAGTTGCCGATTGGCATTTTAAAAATAGGTGCCGATAGGCATTTCAGATATAGAAGCCGAAAGGCATTTCAAATATAGGTGCCGATAAGCATTCCAGATATGGTTGCCGATAGGCATTTCAAATATAGGTGATGATACTCATTCCAGATGTAGTTTCCGATAGGCATTTCAAAAATTGGTGCCGATAGGCATTTCAGATGTAGAAGCCGATAGGCATTTCAAATATAGGTGCCGATAGGCATTCCAGATATGGTTGACGATAGGCATTTTAAAAATAGGTGCCGATAGGCATTTCAGATTTAGAAGCCGATAGGCATTTCAAATATAGGTGCCGATAGGCATTCCAGATATGTTTGCCGATAGGCAATTCAAATATAGGTGCTGATAGGCATTTCAGATGTAGTTTCCGATAGGCATTTCAAAAATAGGTGCCGATAGGCATTTCAGATATAGGTGCCGATAGGCATTTCAGATATAGTTGCCGATTGGCATTTCAAAAATATGTGCCGATAGGCATTTCAGATATAGAAGCCGATGGGCATTTCAAATATAGGTGCCGATAGGCATTCCAGATATGGTTGCCGATAGGCATTTCAAATATAGGTGCTGATAGGCATTTCAGATGTAGTTTCCGATAGGCATTTCAAAAATTGGTGCCGATAGGCATTTCAGATATAGGTGCCGATAGGCATTTCAGATATAGTTGCCGATTGGCATTTTAAAAATAGGTGCCGATAGGCATTTCAGATATAGAAGCCGATAGGCATTTCAAATATAGGTGCCGATAGGCATTCCAGATATGTTTGCCGATAGGCAATTCAAATATAGGTGCTGATAGGCATTTCAGATGTAGTTTCCGATAGGCATTTCAAAAATTGGTGCCGATAGGCATTTCAGATATAGGTGCCGATAGGTATTTCAGATATAGTTGCCGATTGGCACTTTAAAAATAGGTGCCGATAGGCATTTCAGATATAGAAGCCGATAGGTATTTCAAATATAGGTGTCGATAGGCATTTCACATTTGGTTGCCGATAGGCATTTCAAATATTAGTGCTGATAGGCATTTCAGATATAGTTTCCGATAGGCATTTCAAAAATAGGTGCCGATAGGCATTTCAGATATAGGTGTCGATAGGCATTTCAGATATAGTTGCCGATTGGCATTTTAAAAATAGGTGCCGATAGGCATTTCAGATATAGAAGCCAATAGGCATTTCAAATATAGGTGCCGGTAGGCATTCCAGATATGGTTGCCGATAGGCATTTCAAATATAGGTGCTGATAGGCATTTCAGATGTAGTTTCCGATAGGCATTTCAAAAATAGGTGCCGATAGGCATTTCAGATATAGGTGCCGATAGGCATTTCAGATATAGTTGCCGATTGGCATTTTAAAAAAAGGTGCCGATAGGCAATTCAGATATAGAAGCCGATAGGCATTTCAAATATAGGTGCCGATTGGCATTCCGGATATGGTTGCCGATAGGGATTTCAAATATAGGTGCTGATAGGCATTTCAGATGTAGTTTCCGATAGGCATTTCAAAAATTTGTGCCGATAGGCATTTCAGATATAGGTGCCGATAGGCATTTCAGATATAGTTGCCGATTGGCATTTTAAAAATAGGTGCCTATAGGCATTTCAGATATAGAAGCCGAAAGGCATTTCAAATATAGGTGCCGATAAGCATTCCAGATATGGTTGCCGATAGGCATTTCAAATATAGGTGATGATACTCATTCCAGATGTAGTTTCCGATAGGCATTTCAAAAATTGGTGCCGATAGGCATTTCAGATGTAGAAGCCGATAGGCATTTCAAATATAGGTGCCGATAGGCATTCCAGATATCGTTGACGATAGGCATTTTAAAAATAGGTGCCGATAGGCATTTCAGATTTAGAAGCCGATAGGCATTTCAAATATAGGTGCCGATAGGCATTGCAGATATGTTTGCCGATAGGCAATTCAAATATAGGTGCTGATAGGCATTTCAGATGTAGTTTCCGATAGGCATTTCAAAAATAGGTGCCGATAGGCATTTCAGATATAGGTGCCGATAGGCATTTCAGATATAGTTGCCGATTGGCATTTCAAAAATATGTGCCGATAGGCATTTCAGATATAGAAGCCGATGGGCATTTCAAATATAGGTGCCGATAGGCATTCCAGATATGGTTGCCGATAGGCATTTCAAATATAGGTGCTGATAGGCATTTCAGATGTAGTTTCCGATAGGCATTTCAAAAATTGGTGCCGATAGGCATTTCAGATATAGGTGCCGATAGGCATTTCAGATATAGTTGCCGATTGGCATTTCAAAAATATGTGCCGATAGGCATTTCAGATATAGAAGCCGATAGGCATTTCAAATATAGGTGCCGATAGGCATTCCAGATATGGTTGCCGATAGGCATTTCAAATATAGGTGCTGATAGGCATTTCAGATGTAGTTTCCGATAGGCATTTCAAAAAAAGGTGCCGATAGGCATTTCAGATATAGGTGCCGATAGGCATTTCTTATATAGTTGCCGATTGGCATTTTAAAAATAGGTGCCGATAGGCATTTCAGATATAGAAGCCGATAGGCATTTCAAATATAGGTGCCGATAGGCATTCCAGATATGGTTGCCGATAGGCATTTCAAATATAGGTGCTGATAGGCATTTCAGATGTAGTTTCCGATAGGCATTTCAAAAAAAGGTGCCGTAAGGCATTTCAGATATAGTTGCCGATAGGCATTTCAGATATAGTTGCCAATTAGCATTTTAATAATAGGTGCCGATAGGCATTTCAGATATAGAAGCCGATAGGCATTTCAAATATAGGTGCCGATAGGCATTCCAGATATGGTTGCCTATAGGCATTTCAAATATAGGTGCTGATAGGCATTTCAGATGTAGTTTCCGATAGGCATTTCAAAAATAGGTGCCGATAGGCATTTCAGATATAGAAGCCGATAGGCATTTCAAATAAAGGTGCCGATAGGCATTCCAGATATGGTTGCCGATAGGCATTTTAAATATAGGTGCTGATAGGCATTTCAGATGTAGTTTCCGATAAGCATTTCAAATATAGGTGCCGATAGGCATTCCAGATATGGTTGCCGATAGGTATTTCAAATATAGGTGCTGATAGGCATTTCAGATGTAGTTTCCGATAGGCATTTCAAAAATAGGTGCCGATAGGCATTTCAGATATAGAAGCCGATAGGCATTTCAAATATAGGTGCCGATAGGCATTCCAGATATGTTTGCCGATAGGCAATTCAAATATAGGTGCTGATAGGCATTTCAGATGTAGTTTCCGATAGGCATTTCAAAAATAGGTGCCGATAGGCATTTCAGATATAGGTGCCGATAGGCATATCAGATATAGTTGCCGATAGGCATTTAAAATATAGGTGCCGATAGGCATTTCAGATATAGAAGCCGATAGGCATTTCAAATATAGGTGCCGATAGGCATTCCAGATATGGTTGCCGATAGGTATTTCAAATATAGGTGCTGATAGGCATTTCAGATGTAGTTTCCGATAGGCATTTCAAAAATAGGTGCCGATAGGCATTTCAGATATAGGTGCCGACAGGCATTTTAGATATAGTTGCCGATTGGCATTTTTAAAATAGGTGCCGATAGGCATTTCAGATATAGAAGCCGACAGGCATTTCAAATGTAGGTGCCGATAGGCATTCCAGATATGGTTGCCGATAGGTATTTCAAATATAAGTGCTGAAAGGCATTTCACATGTAGTTTCCGATAGGCATTTCAAAAATTGGTGCCGATAGGCATTTCAGATATAGGTGCCGATAGGCATTTCAGATATAGTTGCCGATTGGCACTTTAAAAATAGGTGCCGACAGGCATTTCAGATATAGAAGCCGATAGGTATTTCAAATATAGGTGTCGATAGGCATTTCACATTTGGTTGCCGATAGGCATTTCAAATATTAGTGCTGATAGGCATTTCAGATATAGTTTCCGATAGGCATTTCAAAAATAGGTGCCGATAGGCATTTCAGATATAGGTGTCGATAGGCATTTCAGATATAGTTGCCGATTGGCATTTTAAAAATAGGTGCCGATAGGCATTTCAGATATAGAAGCCGATAGGCATTTCAAATATAGGTGCCGGTAGGCATTCCAGATATGGTTGCCGATAGGCATTTCAAATATAGATGCTGATAGGCATTTCAGATGTAGTTTCCGATAGGCATTTCAAAAATAGGTGCCGATAGGCATTTCAGATATAGGTGCCGATAGGCATTTCAGATATAGTTGCCGATTGGCATTTTAAAAAAAGGTGCCGATAGGCAATTCAGATATAGAAGCCGATAGGCATTTCAAATATAGGTGCCGATAGGCATTCCGGATATGGTTGCCGATAGGGATTTCAAATATAGGTGCTGATAGGCATTTCAGATGTAGTTTCCGATAGGCATTTCAAAAATTTGTGCCGATAGGCATTTCAGATATAGGTGCCGATAGGCATTTCAGATATAGTTGCCGATTGGCATTTTAAAAATAGGTGCCGATAGGCATTTCAGATATAGAAGCCGAAAGGCATTTCAAATATAGGTGCCGATAAGCATTCCAGATATGGTTGCCGATAGGCATTTCAAATATAGGTGATGATACTCATTCCAGATGTAGTTTCCGATAGGCATTTCAAAAATTGGTGCCGATAGGCATTTCAGATGTAGAAGCCGATAGGCATTTCAAATATAGGTGCCGATAGGCATTCCAGATATGGTTGACGATAGGCATTTTAAAAATAGGTGCCGATAGGCATTTCAGATTTAGAAGCCGATAGGCATTTCAAATATAGGTGCCGATAGGCATTCCAGATATGTTTGCCGATAGGCAATTCAAATATAGGTGCTGATAGGCATTTCAGATGTAGTTTCCGATAGGCATTTCAAAAATAGGTGCCGATAGGCATTTCAGATATAGGTGCCGATAGGCATTTCAGATATAGTTGCCGATTGGCATTTCAAAAATATGTGCCGATAGGCATTTCAGATATAGAAGCCGATGGGCATTTCAAATATAGGTGCCGATAGGCATTCCAGATATGGTTGCCGATAGGCATTTCAAATATAGGTGCTGATAGGCATTTCAGATGTAGTTTCCGATAGGCATTTCAAAAATTGGTGCCGATAGGCATTTCAGATATAGGTGCCGATAGGCATTTCAGATATAGTTGCCGATTGGCATTTTAAAAATAGGTGCCGATAGGCATTTCAGATATAGAAGCCGATAGGCATTTCAAATATAGGTGCCGATAGGCATTCCAGATATGTTTGCCGATAGGCAATTCAAATATAGGTGCTGATAGGCATTTCAGATGTAGTTTCCGATAGGCATTTCAAAAATAGGTGCCGATAGGCATTTCAGATATAGGTGCCGATAGGCATTTCAGATATAGTTGCCGATTGGCATTTCAAAAATATGTGCCGATAGGCATTTCAGATATAGAAGCCGATAGGCATTTCAAATATAGGTGCCGATAGGCATTCCAGATATGGTTGCCGATAGGCATTTCAAATATAGGTGCTGATAGGCATTTCAGATGTAGTTTCCGATAGGCATTTCAAAAATAGGTGCCGATAGGCATTTCAGATATAGATGCCGATAGGCATTTCTTATATAGTTGCCGATTGGCATTTTAAAAATAGGTGCCGATAGGCATTTCAGATATAGAAGCCGATAGGCATTTCAAATATAGGTGCCGATAGGCATTCCAGATATGGTTGCCGATAGGCATTTCAAATATAGGTGCTGATAGGCATTTCAGATGTAGTTTCCGATAGGCATTTCAAAAAAAGGTGCCGTAAGGCATTTCAGATATAGTTGCCGATAGGCATTTCAGATATAGTTGCCAATTAGCATTTTAATAATAGGTGCCGATAGGTATTTCAGATATAGAAGCCGATAGGCATTTCAAATATAGGTGCCGATAGGCATTCCAGATATGGTTGCCTATAGGCATTTCAAATATAGGTGCTGATAGGCATTTCAGATGTAGTTTCCGATAGGCATTTCAAAAATAGGTGCCGATAGGCATTTCAGATATAGAAGCCGATAGGCATTTCAAATACAGGTGCCGATAGGCATTCCAGATATGGTTGCCGATAGGCATTTCAAATATAAGTGCCGATAGGCTTTTCAGATATGGTTGCCGATAGGCATTTCAAATATTGGCGCTGATAGGCATTTCAGATGTAGTTTCCGATAGGCACTTCAAAAATAGGTGCCGATAGGCATTTCAGATATAGGTGCCGATAGGCATTACAGATATAGTTGCCGATTGGCATTTTAAAAATATGTGCCGATAGGCATTTCAGATATAGAAACCAATAGGCATTTCAAATATAGGTGCCGATAGGCATTCCAGATATGGTTGCCGATAGGCATTTTAAATATAGGTGCTGATAGGCATTCCAGATGTAGTTTCCGATAAGCATTTCAAATATAGGTGCCGATAGGCATTTCAGATATAGGTGCCGATAGGCATTTCAGATATAGTTGCCGATTGGCATTTTAAAAATAGGTGCCGATAGGCATTTCAGATATAGAAGCCGATAGGCATTTCAAATATAGGTGCCGATAGGCATTCCAGATATGTTTGCCGATAGGCAATTCAAATATAGGTGCTGATAGGCATTTCAGATGTAGTTTCCGATAGGCATTTCAAAAATTGGTGCCGATAGGCATTTCAGATATAGGTGCCGATAGGCATTTCAGATATAGTTGCCGATTGGCACTTTAAAAATAGGTGCCGATAGGCATTTCAGATATAGAAGCCGATAGGCATTTCAAATATAGGTGCCGATAGGCTTTTCAGATATGGTTGCCGATAGGCATTTCAAATATTGGCGCTGATAGGCATTTCAGATGTAGTTTCCGATAGGCATTTCAAAAATAGGTGCCGATAGGCATTTCAGATATAGGTGCCGATAGGCATTACAGATATAGTTGCCGATTGGCATTTTAAAAATATGTGCCGATAGGCATTTCAGATATAGAAACCGATAGGCATTTCAAATATAGGTGCCGATAGGCATTCCAGATATGGTTGTCGATAGGCATTTTAAATATAGGTGCTGATAGGCATTCCAGATGTAGTTTCCGATAAGCATTTCAAATATAGGTGCCGATAGGCATTTCAGATATAGGTGCCGATAGGCATTTCAGATATAGTTGCCGATTGGCATTTTAAAAATAGGTGCCGATAGGCATTTCAGATATAGAAGCCGATAGGCATTTCAAATATAGGTGCCAATAGGCATTCCAGATATGTTTGCCGATAGGCAATTCAAATGTAGGTGCTGATAGGCATTTCAGAAGTAGTTTCCGATAGGCATTTCAAAAATTGGTGCCGATAGGCATTTCAGATATAGGTGCCGATAGGCATTTCAGATATAGTTGCCGATTGGCACTTTAAAAATAGGTGCCGATAGGCATTTCAGATATAGAAGCCGATAGGTATTTCAAATATAGGTGTCGATAGGCATTTCAGATATGGTTGCCGATAGGCATTTCAAATATAGGTGCTGATAGGCATTTCAGAAGTAGTTTCCGATAGGCATTTCAAAAATAGGTGCCGATAGGCATTTCAGATATAGGTGCCGATAGGCGTTTCAGATATAGTTGCCAAATGGCATTTTAAAAAAAGGTGTCGATAGGCTTTTCAGATATAGAAGCCGATAGGCATTTCAAATATAGGTGCCGATAGGCACTCCAGAAATGTTTGCCGATTGGCAATTCAAATATAGGTGCTGATAGGCATTTCAGATGTAGTTTTTGATAGGCATTTCAAAAATAGGTGCCGATAGGCATTTCAGTAATAGGTGCCGATAGGCATTTCAGATATAGTTGCCGATTTGCATTTCAAAAATATGTGCCGATAGGCATTTCAGATATAGAAGCCGATAGGCATTTCAAATATAGGTGCCGATAGGCATTCCAGATATGGTTGCCGATAGGCATTTCAAATATAGGTGCTGATAGGCATTTTAGATGTAGTTTCCGAAAGGCATTTCAAAAATAGGTGCCGATAGGCATTTCAGATATAGGTGCCGATAGGCATTTCAGATATAGTTGCCGATTGGCATTTTAAAAATAGGTGCCGATAGGCATTTCAGATATAGAAACCGATAGGCATTTCAAATATAGGTGCCGATAGGCATTCCAGATATGGTTGCCGATAGGCATTTCAAATATAGGTGCTGATAGGCATTTCAGATGTAGTTTCCGATAGGCATTTCAAAAATAGGAGCCGATAGGCATTTCAGATATAGGTGCCGATAGGCATTTCAGATATAGTTGCCAAATGGCATTTTAAAAAAAGGTGTCGATAGGCATTTCAGATATAGAAGCCGATAGGCATTTCAAATATAGGTGCCGATAGGCATTCCAGATATGTTTGCCGATAGGCAATTCAAATATAGGTGCTGATAGGCATTTCAGATGTAGTTTCCGATAGGCATTTCAAAAATAGGTGCCGATAGGCATTTCAGATATAGGTGCCGATAGGCATTTCAGATATAGTTGCCGATTGGCATTTCAAAAATATGTGCCGATAGGCATTTCAGATATAGAAGCCGATAGGCATTTCAAATAGAGGTGCCGATAGGCATTCCAGATATGGTTGCCGATAGGCATTTCAAATATAGGTGCTGATAGGCATTTAAGATGTAGTTTCCGATAGGCATTTCAAAAATAGGTGCCGAAAGGCATTTCAGATATAGGTGCCGATAGGCATTTCAGATATAGTTGCCGATTGGCATTTTAAAAATAGGTGCCGATAGGCATTTCAGATATAGAAGCCGATTGGCATTTAAAATATAGGTGCCGATAGGCATTCCAGATATGGTTGCCGATAGGCTTTTCAATTATAGATGCTGATAGGCATTTCAGATGTAGTTTCTGATAGGCATTTCAAAAATAGGTGCCTATAGGCATTTCAGATATAGGTGCCGATAGGCATTTCAGATATAGTTGCCAATTGGCATTTTAAAAATAGGTGCCGATAGGCATTTCAGATGTAGAAGCCGATAGGCATTTCAAATATAGGTGCCGATAGGCATTCCAGATATGGTTGACGATAGGCATTTCAAATATAAGTGCTGATAGGCATTTCAGATGTAGTTTCCGATAGGTATTTCAAAAATAGGTACCGATAGGCATTTTTCAGATATAGGTGCCGATAGACATTTCAGATATAGTTGCCAATTGGCATTTTAAAAATAGGTGTCGATAGGCATTTCAGATATAGAAGCCGATAGGCATTTCAAATATAGGTGCCGATAGGCGTTTCAGATATGGTTGCCGATAGACATTTCAAATATTGGCGCTGATAGGCATTTCAGATGTAGTTTCCGATAGGCATTTCAAAAATAGGTGCCGATAGGCATTTCAGATATAGGTGCCGATAGGCATTACAGATATAGTTGCCGATTGGCATTTTAAAAATATGTGCCGATAGGCATTTCAGATATAGAAACCGATAGGCATTTCAAATATAGGTGCCGATAGGCATTCCAGATATGGTTGCCGATAGGCATTTTAAATATAGGTGCTGATAGGCATTCCAGATGTAGTTTCCGATAAGCATTTCAAATATAGGTGCCGATAGGCATTTCAGATATAGGTGCCGATAGGCATTTCAGATATAGTTGCCGATTGGCATTTTAAAAATAGGTGCCGAAAGGAGTTTCAGATATAGAAGCCGATAGGCATTTCAAATATAGGTGCCGATAGGCATTCCAGATATGTTTGCCGATAGGCAATTCAAATATAGGTGCTGATAGGCATTTCAGATGTAGTTTCCGATAGGCATTTCAAAAATAGGTGCCGATAGGCATTTCAGATATAGGTGCCGATAGGCATATCAGATATAGTTGCCGATAGGCATTTAAAATATAGGTGCCGATAGGCATTTCAGATATAGAAGCCGATAGGCATTTCAAATATGGGTGCCGATAGGCATTCCAGATATGTTTGCCGATAGGCAATTCAAATATAGGTGCTGATAGGCATTTCAGATGTAGTTTCCGATAGGCATTTCAAAAATAGGTGCCGATAGGCATTTCAAATATAGGTGCCGATAGGCATTCCAGATATGGTTGCCGATAGGCATTTCAAATATAGGTGCTGATAGGCATTTAAGATATAGTTGCCGATTGGCATTTTAAAAATAGGTGCCGATAGGCATTTTAGATGTAGTTTCCGATAGGCATTTCAAAAATAGGTGCCGATAGGCATTTCAGATATAGGTGCCGATAGGCATATCAGATATTGTTGCCGATAGGCATTTAAAATATAGGTGCCGATAGGCATTTCAAATATAGGTGTCGATAAGCATTTCAGATATAAATGCCGAAAGGCATTTCAGATATAGGTGCCGATAGGAATTTCTGAAGTGGTTGCCGATAGGCATTTCAAATATAGGTGCTGATAGGCATTTCAGATGTAGTTTTTGATAGGCATTTCAAAAATAGGTGCCGATAGGCATTTCAGATATAGGTGCCGATAGGCACTTCAGATATAGTTGCCGATAGGCATTTTAAAAATAGGTGCCGATAGGCATTTCAGATATAGAAGCCGATAGGCATTTCAAATATAGGTGCCGATAGGCATTCCGGATATGGTTGCCGATAGGTATTTCAAATATAGGTGCTGATAGGCATTTCAGATATAGTTTCCGATAGCCATTTCAAAAATAGGTGCCGATAGGCATTTCAGATATAGGTGCCGACAGGCATTTCAGATATAGTTGCCGATTGGCATTTTAAAAATAGGTGCCGATAGGCATTTCAGATATAGAAGCCGATAGGCATTTCAAATATAGGTGCCGATAGGCATTCCAGATATGTTTGCCGATAGGCAATTCAAATATAGGTGCTGATAGGCATTTCAGATGTAGTTTCCGATAGGCATTTCAAAAATAGGTGCCGATAGGCATTTCAGATATAGGTGCCGATAGGCATTTCAGATATAGTTGCCGATTGGCATTTCAAAAATATGTGCCGATAGGCATTTCAGATATAGAAGCCGATAGGCATTTCAAATATAGGTGCCGATAGGCATTCCAGATATGGTTGCCGATAGGCATTTCAAATATAGGTGCTGATAGGCATTTCAGATGTAGTTTCCGATAGGCATTTCAAAAATAGGTGCCGATAGGCATTTCAGATATAGGTGCCGATAGGCATTTCTTATATAGTTGCCGATTGGCATTTTAAAAATAGGTGCCGATAGGCATTTCAGATATAGAAGCCGATAGGCATTTCAAATATAGGTGCCGATAGGCGTTCCAGATATGGTTGCCTTGATACATTTAAAATATAGTTGCTGATAGGCATTTCAGATGTAGTTTCCGATAGGCATTTCAAAAAAAGGTGCCGTAAGGCATTTCAGATATAGTTGCCGATAGGCATTTCAGATATAGTTGCCAATTAGCATTTTAAAAATAGGTGCCGATAGGCATTTCAGATATAGAAGCCGATAAGCATTTCAAATATAGGTGCCGATAGGCATTCCAGATATGGTTGCCTATAGGCATTTCAAATATAGGTGCTGATAGGCATTTCAGATGTAGTTTCCGATAGGCATTTCAAAAATAGGTGCCGATAGGCATTTCAGATATAGAAGCCTATAGGCATTTCAAATATAGGTGCCGATAGGCATTCCAGATATGGTTGCCGATAGGCATTTCAAATATAAGTGCTGATAGGCATTTCAGATGTAGTTTCCGATAGACATTCAAAAATAGGTACCGATAGGCATTATAGATATAGGTGCCGATAGGCATTTCAGATATAGTTGCCAATTAACATTTTAAAAATAGGTGTCGATAGGCATTTCAGATATAGAAGCTGATAGGCATTTCAAATATAGGTGCCGATAGGCATTCCAGATATGGTTGCCGATAGGTATTTCAAATATAGGTACTGATAGGCATTTCAGATGTAGTTTCCGATAGGCATTTCGAAAATTGGTGATGATAGGAATTTCAGATATAGGTGCCGATAGGCATTTCAGATAAAGTTGCCGATTGGCATTTTAAAAATAGGTGCCGATAGGCATTTCAGATATAGAAGCCGATAGGTATTTCAAATATAGGTGTCGATAGGCATTTCAGGTATGGTTGCCGATAGGCATTTCAAATATAGGTGCTGATAGGCATTTCAGATGTAGTTTCCGATAGGCATTTCAAAAATAGGTGCCGATAGGCATTTCAGATATAGGTGCCGATAGGCATTTCAGATATAGTTGCCGATTGGCATTTTAAAAATAGGTGTCGATAGGCATTTCAGATATAGAAGCCGATAGGCATTTCAAATATAGGTACCGATATGCATTCCAGATATGGTTGCCGATAGGCATTTCAAATATAGGTGCTGATAGGCATTTCAGATGTAGTGTCCGATAGGCATTTCAAAAATAGGTGCCGATAGGCATTTCAGATATAGGTGCCGATAGGCATTTTAGATATAGTTGCCGATTGGCATTTTAAAAATAGGTGCCAATAGGCGTTTCAGATATAGAAGCCGATGGGCATTTCAAATATAGGTGCCGATAAGCATTCCAGATATGGTTGCCGATAGGCATTTCAAATATAGGTGCTGATAGGCATTTCAGATGTAGTTTCCGATAGGCATTTCAAAAATTGGTGCCGATAGGCATTTCAGATATAGGTGCCGATAGGCATTTCAGATATAGTTGCCGATTGGCACTTTAAAAATAGGTGCCGATAGGCATTTCAGATACAGAAGCCGATAGGTATTTCAAATATAGGTGTCGATAGGCATTTCAGATATGGTTGCCGATAGGCATTTCAAATATAGGTGCTGATAGGCATTTCAGATGTAGTTTCCGATAGGCATTTCAAAAATAGGTGCCGATAGGCATTTCAGATATAGGTGCCGATAGGCATTTCAGATATAGTTGCCAAATGGCATTTTAAAAAAAGGTGTCGATAGGCATTTCAGATATAGAAGCCGATAGGCATTTCAAATATAGGTGCCGATAGGCATTCCAGATATGTTTGCCGATAGGCAATTCAAATATAGGTGCTGATAGGCATTTCAGATGTTGTTTCCGATAGGCATTTCAAAAATAGGTGCCGATAGGCATTTCAGATATAGGTGCCCATAGGCATTTCAGATATAGTTGCCGATTGGCATTTCAAAAATATGTGCCGATAGGCATTTCAGATATAGAAGCCGATAGGCATTTTAAATATAGGTGCCGATAGGCATTCCAGATATGGTTGCCGATAGGCATTTCAAATATAGGTGCTGATAGGCATTTTAGATATAGTTTCCGATAGGCATTTCAAAAATAGGTGCCGAAAGGCATTTCAGATATAGGTGCCGATAGGCATTTCAGATATAGTTGCCGATTGGCATTTTAAAAATAGGTGCCGATAGGCATTTCATATATAGAAGGCGATTGGCATTTCAAATATAGGTGCCGATAGGCATTCCAGATATGGTTGCCGATAGGCTTTTCAATTATAGATGCTGATAGGCATTTCAGATGTAGTTTCTGATAGGCATTTCAAAAATAGGTGCCTATAGGCATTTCAGATATAGGTGCCGATAGGCATTTCAGATATAGTTGCCAATTGGCATTTTAAAAATAGGTGCCGATAGGCATTTCAGATGTAGAAGCCGATAGGCATTTCAAATATAGGTGCCGATAGGCATTCCAGATATTGTTGACGATAGGCATTTCAAATATAAGTGCTGATAGGCATTTCAGATGTAGTTTCCGATAGGTATTTCAAAAATAGGTACCGATAGGCATTTCAGATATAGGTGCCGATAGACATTTCAGATATAGTTGCCAATTGGCATTTTAAAAATAGGTGTCGATAGGCATTTCAGATATAGAAGCCGATAGGCATTTCAAATATAGGTGCCGATAGGCGTTTCAGATATGTTTGCCGATAGGCATTTCAAATATTGGCGCTGATAGGCATTTCAGATGTAGTTTCCGATAGGCATTTCAAAAATAGGTGCCGATAGGCATTTCAGATATAGGTGCCGATAGGCATTACAGATATAGTTGCCGATTGGCATTTTAAAAATATGTGCCGATAGGCATTTCAGATATAGAAACCGATAGGCATTTCAAATATAGGTGCCGATAGGCATTCCAGATATGGTTGCCGATAGGCATTTTAAATATAGGTGCTGATAGGCATTCCAGATGTAGTTTCCGATAAGCATTTCAAATATAGGTGCCGATAGGCATTTCAGATATAGGTGCCGATAGGCATTTCAGATATAGTTGCCGATTGGCATTTTAAAAATAGGTGCCGATAGGCATTTCAGATATAGAAGCCGATAGGCATTTCAAATATAGGTGCCGATAGGCATTCCAGATATGTTTGCCGATAGGCAATTCAAATATAGGTGCTGATAGGCATTTCAGATGTAGTTTCCGATAGGCATTTCAAAAATAGGTGCCGATAGGCATTTCAGATATAGGTGCCGATAGGCATATCAGATATAGTTGCCGATAGGCATTTAAAATATAGGTGCCGATAGGCATTTCAGATATAGAAGCCGATAGGCATTTCAAATATAGGTGCCGATAGGCATTCCAGATATGTTTGCCGATAGGCAATTCAAATATAGGTGCTGATAGGCATTTCAGATGTAGTTTCCGATAGGCATTTCAAAAATAGGTGCCGATAGGCATTTCAAATATAGGTGCCGATAGGCATTCCAGATATGGTTGCCGATAGGCATTTCAAATATAGGTGCTGATAGGCATTTAAGATATAGTTGCCGATTGGCATTTTAAAAATAGGTGCCGATAGGCATTTTAGATGTAGTTTCCGATAGGCATTTCAAAAATAGGTGCCGATAGGCATTTCAGATATAGGTGCCGATAGGCATATCAGATATAGTTTCCGATAGGCATTTAAAATATAGGTGCCGATAGGCATTTCAAATATAGGTGTCGATAAGCATTTCAGATATAAATGCCGAAAGGCATTTCAGATATAGGTGCCGATAGGAATTTCTGATGTGGTTGCCGATAGGCATTTCAAATATAGGTGCTGATAGGCATTTCAGATGTAGTTTTTGATAGGCATTTCAAAAATAGGTGCCGATAGGCATTTCAGATATAGGTGCCGATTGGCATTTTAAAAATAGGTGCCGATAGGCATTTCTTATATAGTTGCCGATTGGCATTTTAAAAATAGGTGCCGATAGGCATTTCAGATATAGAAGCCGATAGGCATTTCAAATATAGGTGCCGATAGGCATTCCAGATATGGTTGCCTATAGACATTTCAAATATAGGTGCTGATAGGCATTTCAGATGTAGTTTCCGATAGGCATTTCAAAAATAGGTGCCGATAGGCATTTCAGATATAGAAGCCGATAGGCATTTCAAATATAGTTGCCGATAGGCATTTCAGATATGGTTGCCGATAGGCATTTCAAATATAAGTACTGATAGGCATTTCAGATGTAGTTTCCGATAGGCATTTCGAAAATTGGTGATGATAGGCATTTCAGATATAGGTGCCGATAGGCATTTCAGATAAAGTAGCCGATTGGCATTTTAAAAATAGGTGCCGATAGGCATTTCAGATAAAGTTGCCGATTGGCATTTTAAAAATAGGTGCCGATAGGCATTTCAGATATAGAAGCCGATAGGTATTTCAAATATAGGTGTCGATAGGCATTTCAGGTATGGTTGCCGATAGGCATTTCAAATATAGGTGCTGATAGGCATTTCAGATGTAGTTTCCGATAGGCATTTCAAAAATAGGTGCCGATAGGCATTTCAGATATAGGTGCCGATAGGCATTTCAGATATAGTTGCCGATTAGCATTTTAAAAATAGGTGTCGATAGGCATTTCAGATATAGAAGCCGATAGGCATTTCAAATATAGGTGCCGATATGCATTCCAGATATGGTTGCCGACAGGCATTTCAAATATAGGTGCTGATAGGCATTTCAGATGTAGTGTCCGTTAGGCATTTCAAAAATAGGTGCCGATAGGCCTTTCAGATATAGGTGCCGATAGGCATTTCAGATATAGTTGCCGATTGGCATTTTAAAAATAGGTGCCAATAGGCGTTTCAGATATAGAAGCCGATAGGCATTTCAAACATAGGTGCCGATAGGCATTCCAGATATGGTTGCCGATAGGCATTTCAAATATAGGTGCTGATAGGCATTTCAGATGTAGTTTCCGATAGGCATTTCAAAAATAGGTGCCGATTGGCATTTCAGGTATAGGTGCCGATAGGCATTTCAGATATATTTGCCGATTGGCATTTTAAAAATAGGTGTCGATAGGCATTTCAGATATAGAAGCCGATAGGCATTTCAAATATAGGTGCCGATATGCATTCCAGATATGGTTGCCGATAGGCATTTCAAATATAGGTGCTGATAGGCATTTCAGATGTAGTTTCCTATAGGCATTTCAAAAATAGGTGCCGATAGGCATTTTAGATATAGGTGCCGATATGCATATCAGATATAGTTGCCGATAGGCATTTAAAATATAGGTGCCGATAGGCATTTAAAATATAGGTGCCGATAGGCATTCCAGATATGTTTGCCGATAGGCAATTCAAATATAGGTGCTGATAGGCATTTCAGATGTAGTTTCCGATAGGCATTTCAAAAATAGGTGCCGATAGGCATTTCAGTAATAGGTGCCGATAGGCATTTCAGATATAGTTGCCGATTGGCATTTCAAAAATATGTGCCGATAGGCATTTAAGATATAGAAGCCGATAGGCATTTCAAATATAGGTGCCGATAGGCATTTCAGATATAGTTGCCGATTGGCACTTTAAAAATAGGTGCCGATAGGCATTTCAGATATAGAAGCCGATAGGTATTTCAAATAAAGGTGTCGATAGGCATTTCAGATATGGTTGCCGATAGGCATTTCAAATATAGGTGCTGATAGGCATTTCAGAAGTAGTTTCCGATAGGCATTTCAAAAATAGGTTCCGATAGGCATTTCAGATATAGGTGCCGATAGGCATTTCAGATATAGTTGCCGAATGGCATTTTAAAAAAAGGTGTCGATAGGCATTTTAGATATAGGTGCCGATAGGCATATCAGATATAGTTGCCGATAGGCATTTAAAATATAGGTGCCGATGGGCATTTCAAATATAGGTGCCGATAGGCATTCCAGATATGTTTGCCGATAGGCAATTCAAATATAGGTGCTGATAGGCATTTCAGATGTAGTTTCCGATAGGCATTTCAAAAATTGGTGCCGATAGGCATTTCAGATATAGGTGCCGATAGGCATTTCAGATATAGTTGCCGATTGGCACTTTAAAAATAGGTGCCGATAGGCATTTCAGATATAGAAGCCGATAGGTATTTCAAATATAGGTGTCGATAGGCATTTCAGATATGGTTGCCGATAGGCATTTCAAAAATAGGTGCTGATAGGCATTTCAGAAGTAGTTTCCGATAGGCATTTCAAAAATAGGTGCCGATAGGCATTTCAGATATAGGTGCCGATAGGCATTTCAGATATAGTTGCCAAATGGCATTTTAAAAAAAGGTGTCGATAGGCTTTTCAGATATAGAAGCCGATAGGCATTTCAAATATAGGTGCCGATAGGCATTCCAGAAATGTTTGCCGATAGGCAATTCAAATATAGGTGCTGATAGGCATTTCAGATGTAGTTTTTGATAGGCATTTCAAAAATAGGTGCCGATAGGCATTTCAGTAATAGGTGCCGATAGGCATTTCAGATATAGTTGCCGATTGGCACTTTAAAAATATGTGCCGATAGGCATTTCAGATATAGAAGCCGATAGGCATTTCAAATATAGGTGCCGATAGGCATTCCAGATATGGTTGCCGATAGGCATTTCAAATATAGGTGCTGATAGGCATTTTAGATGTAGTTTCCGATAGGCATTTCAAAAATAGGTGCCGATAGGCATTTCAGATATAGGTGCCGATAAGCATTTCAGATATAGTTGCCGATTGGCATTTTAAAAATAGGTGCCGATAGGCATTTTAGATATAGAAGCCGATTGGCATTTCAAATATAGGTGCCGATAGGCATTCCAGATATGGTTGCCGATAGGCTTTTCAATTATAGATGCTGATAGGCATTTGAGATGTAGTTTCTGATAGGCATTTCAAAAATAGGTGCCTATAGGCATTTCAGATATAGGTGCCGATAGGCATTTCAGATATAGTTGGCAATTGGCATTTTAAAAATAGTTGCCGATAGGCATTTCAGATATAGAAGCCGATAGGCATTTCAAATATAGGTGCCGATAGGCATTCCAGATATGGTTCCCGATAGGCATTTTAAATATAGGTGCTGATAGGCATTTCAGATGTAGTTTCCGATAAGCATTTCAAATATAGGTGCCGATAGGCATTTCAGATATAGGTGTCGATAGGCATTTCAGATATAGTTGCCGATTGGCATTTTAAAAATAGGTGCTGATAGGCATTTCAGATATAGAAGCCGATAGGCATTTCAAATATAGGTGCCGATAGGCATTCCAGATATGTTTGCCGATAGGCAATTCAAATATAGGTGCTGATAGGCATTTCAGATGTAGTTTCCGAT
>JAVRKA010001119.1:0-25772 GCA_034508555.1 Venustoraphidia nigricollis | reverse complement strand
CAGATATAGGTGTCGATAGGCATTTCAGATATAGGCGTCGATTGGCATTTCAGATATAGGTGCCGATAGGCATTTCAGATATAGTTGCCGATTGGCATTTTAAAAATAGGTGCCGATAGGCATTTCAGATATAGAAGCCGATAGGCATTTCAAATATAGGTGCCGATAGGCATTCCAGATATGGTTGCCGATAGGCATTTCAAATATAAGTGCTGATAGGCATTTCAGATGTAGTTTCCGATAGGCATTTCAAAAATAGGTGTCGATAGGCATTTCAGATATAGGTGTCGATAGGCATTTCAGATATAGGTGTCGATAGGCATTTCAGATATAGGTGTCGATAGGCATTTCAGATATAGGTGTCGATAGGCATTTCAGATATAGGTGTCGATAGGCATTTCAGATATAGGTGTCGATAGGCATTTCAGATATAGGTGCCGATAGGCATTTCAGATATAGTTGCCGATTGGCATTTTAAAAATAGGTGCCGATAGGCATTTCAGATATAGAAGCCGATAGGCATTTCAAATATAGGTGCCGATAGGCATTCCAGATATGGTTGTCGATAGGCATTTCAAATATAGGTGCTGATAGGCATTTCAGATGTAATTTCCGATAGGCATTTCAAAAATAGGTGTCGATAGGCATTTCAGATATAGGTGTCGATAGGCATTTCAGATATAGGTGTCGATAGGCATTTCAGATATAGGTGCCGATAGGCATTTCAGATATAGTTGCCGATTAGCATTTTAAAAATAGGTGCCGATAGGCATTTCAGATATAGAAGCCGATAGGCATTTCAAATATAGGTGCCGATAGGCATTCCAGATATGGTTGCCGATTAGCATTTCAAATATAGGTGCTGATAGGCATTTCAGATGTAGTTTCCGATAGGCATTTCAAAAATAGGTGTCGATAGGCATTTCAGATATAGGTGTCGATAGGCATTTCAGATATAGGTGTCGATAGGCATTTCAGATATAGGTGTCGATAGGCATTTCAGATATAGGTGTCGATAGGCATTTCAGATATAGGTGTCGATAGGCATTTCAGATATAGGTGTCGATAGGCATTTCAGATATAGGTGTCGATAGGCATTTCAGATATAGGTGCCGATAGGCATTTCAGATATAGTTGCCGATTGGCATTTTAAAAATAGGTGCCGATAGGCATTTCAGATATAGAAGCCGGTAGGCATTTCAAATATAGGTGCCGATAGGCATTCCAGATATGGTTGCCGATAGGCATTTCAAATATAGGTGCTGATAGGCATTTCAGATGTAGTTTCCGATAGGCATTTCAAAAATAGGTGTCGATAGGCATTTCAGATATAGGTGTCGATAGGCATTTCAGATATAGGTGTCGATAGGCATTTCAGATATAGGTGTCGATAGGCATTTCAGATATAGGTGTCGATAGGCATTTCAGATATAGGTGTCGATAGGCATTTCAGATATAGGTGTCGATAGGCATTTCAGATATAGGTGTCGATAGGCATTTCAGATATAGGTGCCGATAGGCATTTCAGATATAGTTGCCGATTGGCATTTTAAAAATAGGTACCGATAGGCATTTCAGATATACAAGCCGATAGGCATTTCAAATATAGGTGCCGATAGGTATTCCAGATATGGTTGCCGATAGGCATTTCAAATATAGGTGCTGATAGGCATTTCAGATGTAGTTTCCGATAGGCATTTCAAAAATATGTGTCGATAGGCATTTCAGATATAGGTGTCGATAGGCATTTCAGATATAGGTGTCGATAGGCATTTCAGATATAGGTGTCGATAGGCATTTCAGATATAGGTGTCGATAGGCATTTCAGATATAGGTGTCGATAGGCATTTCAGATATAGGTGTCGATAGGCATTTCAGATATAGGTGTCGATAGGCATTTCAGATATAGGTGCCGATAGGCATTTCAGATATAGTTGCCGATTGGCATTTTAAAAATAGGTGCCGATAGGCATTTCAGATATAGAAGCCGATAGGCATTTCAAATATAGGTGCCGATAGGCATTCCAGATATGGTTGCCGATAGGCATTTCAAATATAGGTGCTGATAGGCATTTCAGATGTAGTTTCCGATAGGCATTTCAAAAATAGGTGTCGATAGGCATTTCAGATATAGGTGTCGATAGGCATTTCAGATATAGGTGTCGATAGGCATTTCAGATATAGGTGTCGATAGGCATTTCAGATATCGGTGTCGATAGGCATTTCAGATATAGGTGTCGAAAGGCATTTCAGATATAGGTGTCGATAGGCATTTCAGATATAGGTGTCGATAGGCATTTCAGATATAGGTGCCGATAGGCATTTCAGATATAGTTGCCGATTGGCATTTTAAAAATAGGTGCCGATAGGCATTTCAGATATAGAAGCCGATAGGCATTTCAAATATAGGTGCCGATAGGCATTCCAGATATGGTTGCCGATAGGCATTTCAAATATAGGTGTTGATAGGCATTTCAGATGTAGTTACCGATAGGCATTTCAAAAATAGGTGTCGATAGGCATTTCAGATATAGGTGTCGATAGGCATTTCAGATATAGGTGTCGATAGGCATTTCAGATATAGGTGTCGATAGGCATTTCAGATATAGGTGTCGATAGGCATTTCAGATATAGGTGTCGATAGGCATTTCAGATATAGGTGTCGATTGGCATTTCAGATATAGGTGCCGATAGGCATTTCAGATATAGTTGCCGATTGGCATTTTAAAAATAGGTGCCGATAGGCATTTCAGATATAGAAGCCGATAGGCATTTCAAATATAGGTGCCGATAGGCATTCCAGATATGGTTGCCGATAGGCATTTCAAATATAAGTGCTGATAGGCATTTCAGATGTAGTTTCCGATAGGCATTTCAAAAATAGGTGTCGATAGGCATTTCAGATATAGGTGTCGATAGGCATTTCAGATATAGGTGTCGATAGGCATTTCAGATATAGGTGTCGATAGGCATTTCAGATATAGGTGTCGATAGGCATTTCAGATATAGGTGTCGATAGGCATTTCAGATATAGGTGTCGATAGGCATTTCAGATATAGGTGCCGATAGGCATTTCAGATATAGTTGCCGATTGGCATTTTAAAAATAGGTGCCGATAGGCATTTCAGATATAGAAGCCGATAGGCATTTCAAATATAGGTGCCGATAGGCATTCCAGATATGGTTGCCGATAGGCATTTCAAATATCGGTGCTGATAGGCATTTCAGATGTAGTTTCCGATAGGCATTTCAAAAATAGGTGTTGATAGGCATTTCAGATATAGGTGTCGATAGGCATTTCAGATATAGGTGTCGATAGGCATTTCAGATATAGGTGTCGATAGGCATTTCAGATATAGGTGTCGATAGGCATTTCAGATATAGGTGTCGATAGGCATTTCAGATATAGGTGCCGATAGGCATTCCAGATATGGTTGCCGATAGGCATTTCAAATATCGGTGCTGATAGGCATTTCAGATGTAGTTTCCGATAGGCATTTCAAAAATAGGTGTTGATAGGCATTTCAGATATAGGTGTCGATAGGCATTTCAGATATAGGTGTCGATAGGCATTTCAGATATAGGTGTCGATAGGCATTTCAGATATAGGTGTCGATAGGCATTTCAGATATAGGTGTCGATAGGCATTTCAGATATAGGTGTCGATAGGCATTTCAGATATAGGTGTCGATTGGCATTTCAGATATACGTGTCGATAGGCATTTCAGATATAGGTGTCGATAGGCATTTCAGATATAGGTGTCGATAGGCATTTCAGATATAGGTGCCGATAGGCATTTCAGATATAGTTGCCGATTAGCATTTTAAAAATAGGTGCCGATAGGCATTTCAGATATAGAAGCCGATAGGCATTTCAAATATAGGTGCCGATAGGCATTCCAGATATGGTTGCCGATAGGCATTTCAAATATAGGTGCTGATAGGCATTTCAGATGTAGTTTCCGATAGGCATTTCAAAAATAGGTGTCGATAGGCATTTCAGATATAGGTGTCGATAGGCATTTCAGATATAGGTGTCTATAGGCATTTCAGATATAGGTGTCGATAGGCATTTCAGATATAGGTGTCGATAGGCATTTCAGATATAGGTGCCGATAGGCATTTCAGATATAGTTGCCGATTGGCATTTTAAAAATAGGTGCCGATAGGCATTTCAGATATAGAAGCCGATAGGCATTTCAAATATAGGTGCCGATAGGCATTCCAGATATGGTTGTCGATAGGCATTTCAAATATAGGTGCTGATAGGCATTTCAGATGTAATTTCCGATAGGCATTTCAAAAATAGGTGTCGATAGGCATTTCAGATATAGGTGTCGATAGGCATTTCAGATATAGGTGTCGATAGGCATTTCAGATATAGGTGCCGATAGGCATTTCAGATATAGTTGCCGATTAGCATTTTAAAAATAGGTGCCGATAGGCATTTCAGATATAGAAGCCGATAGGCATTTCAAATATAGGTGCCGATAGGCATTCCAGATATGGTTGCCGATAGACAATTCAAATATAGGTGCTGATAGGCATTTCAGATGTAGTTTCCGATAGGCATTTCAAAAATAGGTGTCGATAGGCATTTCAGATATAGGTGTCGATAGGCATTTCAGATATGGGTGTCGATAGGCATTTCAGATATAGGTGTCGATAGGCATTTCAGATATAGGTGTCGATAGGCATTTCAGATATAGGTGTCGATAGGCATTTCAGATATAGGTGTCGATAGGCATTTCAGATATAGGTGTCGATAGGCATTTCAGATATAGGTGCCGATAGGCATTTCAGATATAGTTGCCGATTGGCATTTTAAAAATAGGTGCCGATAGGCATTTCAGATATAGAAGCCGATAGGCATTTCAAATATAGGCGCCGATAGGCATTCCAGATATGGTTGCCGATAGGCATTTCAAATATAGGTGCTGATAGGCATTTCAGATGTAGTTTCCGATAGGCATTTCAAAAATAGGTGTCGATTGGCATTTCAGATATAGGTGTCGATAGGCATTTCAGATATAGGTGTCGATAGGCATTTCAGATATAGGTGTCGATAGGCATTTCAGATATAGGTGTCGATAGGCATTTCAGATATAGGTGTCGATAGGCATTTCAGATATAGGTGTCGATAGGCATTTCAGATACAGGTGTCGATAGGCATTTCAGATATAGGTGCCGATAGGCATTTCAGATATAGTTGCCGATTGGCATTTTAAAAATAGGTGCCGATAGGCATTTCAGATATAGAAGCCGATAGGCATTGCAAATATAGGTGCCGATAGGCATTCCAGATATGGTTGCCGATAGGCATTTCAAATATAGGTGTTGATAGGCATTTCAGATGTAGTTTCCGATAGGCATTTCAAAAATAGGTGTCGATAGGCATTTCAGATATAGGTGTCGATAGGCATTTCAGATATAGGTGTCGATAGGCATTTCAGATATAGGTGTCGATAGGCATTTCAGATATAGGTGTCGATAGGCATTTCAGATATAGGTGTCGATAGGCATTTCAGATATAGGTGTCGATAGGCATTTCAGATATAGGTGTCGATAGGCATTTCAGATATAGGTGCCGATAGGCATTTCAGATATAGTTGCCGATTGGCATTTTAAAAATAGGTGCCGATAGGCATTTCAGATATAGAAGCCGATAGGCATTTCAAATATAGGTGCCGATAGGCATTCCAGATATGGTTGCCGATAGGCATTTCAAATATAAGTGCTGATAGGCATTTCAGATGTAGTTTCCGATAGGCATTTCAAAAATAGGTGTCGATAGGCATTTCAGATATAGGTGTCGATAGGCATTTCAGATATAGGTGTCGATAGGCATTTCAGATATAGGTGTCGATAGGCATTTCAGATATAGGTGTCGATAGGCATTTCAGATATAGGTGTCGATAGGCATTTCAGATATAGGTGTCGATAGGCATTTCAGATATAGGTGTCGATAGGCATTTCAGATATAGGTGTCGATAGGCATTTCAGATATAGGTGTCGATAGGCATTTCAGATATAGGTGCCGATAGGCATTTCAGATATAGTTGCCGATTGGCATTTTAAAAATAGGTGCCGATAGGCATTTCAGATATAGAAGCCGATAGGCATTTCAAATATAGGTGCCGATAGGCTTTCCAGATATGTTTGCCGATAGGCATTTCAAATATCGGTGCTGATAGGCATTTCAGATGTAGTTTCCGACAGGCATTTCAAAAATAGGTGTTGATAGGCATTTCAGATATAGGTGTCGATAGGCATTTCAGATATAGGTGTCGATAGGCATTTCAGATATAGGTGTCGATAGGCATTTCAGATATAGGTGTCGATAGGCATTTCAGATATAGGTGTCGATAGGCATTTCAGATATAGGTGTCGATTGGCATTTCAGATATAGGTGTCGATAGGCATTTCAGATATAGGTGTCGATAGGCATTTCAGATATAGGTGTCGCTAGGCATTTCAAATATAGGCGCCGATAGGCATTCCAGATATGGTTGCCGATAGGCATTTCAAATTTAGGTGCCGATAGGCATTCCAGATATGGTTGCCGATTGGCATTTCAAATAAAGGTGCTGATAGGCATTTCAGATGTAGTTTCCGATAGGCATTTCAAAAATAGGTGTTGATAGGCATTTCAGATATAGGTGTCGATAGGCATTTCAGATATAGGTGTCGATAGGCATTTCAGATATAGGTGTCGATAGGCATTTCAGATATAGGTGTCGATAGGCATTTCAGATATAGGTGTCGATAGGCATTTCAGATATAGGTGTCGATAGGCATTTCAGATATAGGTGTCGATAGGCATTTCAGATATAGGTGTCGATAGGCATTTCAGATATAGGTGTCGATAGGCATTTCAGATATAGGTGTCGATTGGCATTTCAGATATAGGTGTCGATAGGCATTTCAGATATAGGTGCCGATAGGCATTTCAGATATAGTTGCCGATTGGTTTTTTAAAAATAGGTGCCGATAGGCATTTCAGATATAGAAGCCGATAGGCATTTCAAATATAGGTGCCGATAGGCATTCCAGATATGGTTGCTAAAAGGCATTTCAAATATAGGTGCTGATAGGCATTTCAGATGTAGTTTCCGATAGGCATTTCAAAAATAGGTGTCGATAGGCATTTCAGATATAGGTGTCGATAGGCATTTCAGATATAGGTGTCGATAGGCATTTCAGATATAGGTGTCGATAGGCATTTCAGATATAGGTGTCGATAGGCATTTCAGATATAGGTGTCGATAGGCATTTCAGATATAGGTGTCGATAGGCATTTCAGATATAGGTGTCGATAGGCATTTCAGGTATAGGTGCCGATAGGCATTTCAGATATAGTTGCCGATTGGCATTTTAAAAATAGGTGCCGATAGGCATTTCAGATATAGAAGCCGATAGGCATTTCAAATATAGGTGCCGATAGGCATTCCAGATATGGTTGCCGATAAGCATTTCAAATATAGGTGCTGATTGGCATTTCAGATGTAGTTTCCGATAGGCATTTCAAAAATAGGTGTCGATAGGCATTTCAGATATAGGTGTCGATAGGCATTTCAGATATAGGTGTCGATAGGCATTTCAGATATAGGTGTCGATAGGCATTTCAGATATAGGTGTCGATAGGCATTTCAGATATAGGTGTCGATAGGCATTTCAGATATAGGTGTCGATAGGCATTTCAGATATAGGTGCCGATAGGCATTTCAGATATAGTTGCCGATTGGCATTTTAAAAATAGGTGCCGATAAGCATTTCAGATATAGAAGCCGATAGGCATTTCAAATATAGGTGCCGATAGGCATTCCAGATATGGTTGCCGATAGGCATTTCAAATATAGGTGCTGATAGGCATTTCAGAAGTAGTTTCCGATAGGCATTTCAAAAATAGGTGTCGATAGGCATTTCAGATATAGGTGTCGATAGGCATTTCAGATATAGGTGTCGATAGGCATTTCAGATATAGGTGTCGATAGGCATTTCAGATATAGGTGTCGATAGGCATTTCAGATATAGGTGTCGATAGGCATTTCAGATATAGGTGTCGATAGGCATTTCAGATATAGGTGCCGATAGGCATTTCAGATATAGTTGCCGATTGGCATTTTAAAAATAGGTGCCGATAGGCATTTTAGATATAGAAGCCGATAGGCATTTCAAATATAGGTGCCGATAGGCATTCCATATATGGTTGCCGATAGGCATTTCAAATATAGGTGCTGATAGGCATTTCAGATGTAGTTTCCGATAGGCATTTCAAAAATAGGTGTCGATAGGCATTTCAGATATAGGTGTCGATAGGCATTTCAGATATAGGTGTCGATAGGCATTTCAGATATAGGTGTCGATAGGCATTTCAGATATAGGTGCCGATAGGCATTTCAGATATAGTTGCCGATTGGCATTTTAAAAATAGGTGCCGATAAGCATTTCAGATATAGAAGCCGATAGGCATTTCAAATATAGGTGCCGATAGGCATTCCAGATATGGTTGCCGATAGGCGTTTCAAATATAATTGCTGATAGGCATTTCAGATGTAGTTTCCGATAGGCATTTCAAAAATAGGTGTCGATAGGCATTTCAGATATAGGTGTCGATAGGCATTTCAGATATAGGTGTCGATAGGCATTTCAGATATAGGTGTCGATAGGCATTTCAGATATAGGTGTCGATAGGCATTTCAGATATAGGTGTCGATAGGCATTTCAGATATAGGTGTCGATAGGCATTTCAGATATAGGTGTCGATAGGCATTTCAGATATAGGTGTCGATAGGCATTTCAGATATAGGTGCCGATAGGCATTTCAGATATAGTTGCCGATTGGCATTTTAAAAATTGGTGCCGATAGGCATTTCAGATATAGAAGCCGATAGGCATTTCAAATATAGGTGCCGATAGGCATTCCAGATATGGTTGCCGATAGGCATTTCAAATATAGGTGCTGATAGGCATTTCAGATGTAGTTTCCGATAGGCATTTCAAAAATAGGTGTCGATAGGCATTTCAGATATAGGTGTCGATAGGCATTTCAGATATAGGTGTCGATAGGCATTTCAGATATAGGTGTCGATAGGCATTTCAGATATAGGTGTCGATAGGCATTTCAGATATAGGTGTCGATAGGCATTTCAGATATAGGTGTCGATAGGCATTTCAGATATAGGTGTCGATAGGCATTTCAGATATAGGTGCCGATAGGCATTTCAGATATAGTTGCCGATTGGCATTTTAAAAATAGGTGCCGATAGGCATTTCAGATATGGTTGCCGATAGGCATTTCAAATATAGGTGCTGATAGGCATTTTAGATGTAGTTTCCGATAGGCATTTCAAAAATAGGTGTCGATAGGCATTTCAGATATAGGTGTCGATAGGCATTTCAGATATAGTTGTCGATAGGCATTTCAGATATAGGTGTCGATAGGCATTTCAGATATAGGTGTCGATAGGCATTTCAGATATCGGTGTCGATAGGCATTTCAGATATAGGTGTCGAAAAGCATTTCAGATATAGGTGTCGATAGGCATTTCAGATATAGGTGTCGATAGGCATTTCAGATATAGGTTCCGATAGGCATTTCAGATATAGTTGCCGATTGGCATTTTAAAAATAGGTGCCGATAGGCATTTCAGATATAGAAGCCGATAGGCATTTCAAATATAGGCGCCGATAGGCATTCCAGATATGGTTGCCGATAGGCATTTCAAATATAGGTGCTGATAGGCATTTCAGATGTAGTTTCCGATAGGCATTTCAAAAATAGGTGTCGATAGGCATTTCAGATATAGGTGTCGATAGGCATTTCAGATATATGTGTCGATTGGCATTTCAGATATAGGTGTCGATAGGCATTTCAGATATAGGTGTCGATAGGCATTTCAGATATAGGTGTCGATAGGCATTTCAGATATAGGTGCCGATAGGCATTTCAGATATAGTTGCCGATTGGCATTTTAAAAATAGGTGCCGATAGGCATTTCAGATATAGAGGCCGATAGGCATTTCAAATATAGGTGCCGATAGGCATTCCAGATATGGTTGCCGATAGGCATTTCAAATATAGGTGCTGATAGGCATTTCAGATGTAGTTTCCGATAGGCATCTCAAAAATAGGTGTCGATAGGCATTTTAGATATAGGTGTCGATAGGCATTTCAGATATAGGTGTCGATAGGCATTTCAGATATAGGTGTCGATAGGCATTTCAGATATCGGTGTCGATAGGCATTTCAGATATAGGTGCCGATAGGCATTTCAGATATAGTTGCCGATTGGCATTTTAAAAATAGGTGCCGATAGGCATTTCAGATATATAAGCCGATAGGCATTTCAAATATAGGTGCCGATAGGCATTCCAGATATGGTTGCCGATAGGCATTTCAAATATAGGTGCTGATAGGCATTTCAGATGTAGTTTCCGATAGGCATTTCAAAAATAGGTGTCGATAGGCATTTCAGATATAGGTGTCGATAGGCATTTCAGATATAGGTGTCGATAGGTATTTCAGATATAGGTGTCGATAGGCATTTCAGATATAAGTGTCGATAGGCATTTCAGATATAGGTGTCGATAGGCATTTCAGATATAGGTGTCGATAGGCATTTCAGATATAGGTGTCGATAGGCATTTCAGATATAGGTGTCGATAGGCATTTCAGATATAGGTGCCGATAGGCATTTCAGATATAGGTGCCGATAGGCATTTCAGATATAGGAGCCGATAGGCATTTCAAATATAGGTGCCGATAGGCATTCCAGATATGGTTGCCGATAGACAATTCAAATATAGGTGCTGATAGGCATTTCAGATGTAGTTTCCGATAGGCATTTCAAAAATAGGTGTCGATAGGCATTTCAGATATAGGTGTCGATAGGCATTTCAGATATGGGTGTCGATAGGCATTTCAGATATAGGTGTCGATAGGCATTTCAGATATAGGTGTCGATAGGCATTTCAGATATAGGTGTCGATAGGCATTTCAGATATAGGTGTCGATAGGCATTTCAGATATAGGTGTCGATAGGCATTTCAGATATAGGTGCCGATAGGCATTTCAGATATAGTTGCCGATTGGCATTTTAAAAATAGGTGCCGATAGGCATTTCAGATATAGAAGCCGATAGGCATTTCAAATATAGGCGCCGATAGGCATTCCAGATATGGTTGCCGATAGGCATTTCAAATATAGGTGCTGATAGGCATTTCAGATGTAGTTTCCGATAGGCATTTCAAAAATAGGTGTCGATAGGCATTTCAGATATAGGTGTCGATAGGCATTTCAGATATAGGTGTCGATAGGCATTTCGGGTATAGGTGTCGATAGGCATTTCAGATATAGGTGTCGATAGGCATTTCAGATATAGGTGTCGATAGGCATTTCAGATATAGGTGTCGATAGGCATTTCAGATATAGGTGTCGATAGGCATTTCAGATATAGGTGCCGATAGGCATTTCAGATATAGTTGCCGATTGGTTTTTTAAAAATAGGTGCCGATAGGCATTTCAGATATAGAAGCCGATAGGCATTTCAAATATAGGTGCCGATAGGCATTCCAGATATGGTTGCTAAAAGGCATTTCAAATATAGGTGCTGATAGGCATTTCAGATGTAGTTTCCGATAGGCATTTCAAAAATAGGTGTCGATAGGCATTTCAGATATAGGTGTCGATAGGCATTTCAGATATAGGTGTCGATAGGCATTTCAGATATAGGTGTCGATAGGCATTTCAGGTATAGGTGTCGATAGGCATTTCAGATATAGGTGTCGATAGGCATTTCAGATATAGGTGTCGATAGGCATTTCAGATATAGGTGTCGATGGGCATTTCAGATATAGATGCTGATAGGCATTTCAGATATAGTTGCCGATTGGCATTTTAAAAATAGGTGCCGATAGGCATTTCAGATATAGAAGCCGATAGGCATTTCAAATATAGGTGCCGATAGGCATTCCAGATATGGTTGCCGATAGGCATTTTAAATATAGGTGCTGATAGGCATTTCAGATGTAGTTTCCGATAGGCATTTCAAAAATAGGTGTCGATAGGCATTTCAGATATAGGTGTCGATAGGCATTTCAGATATAGGTGTCGATAGGCATTTCAGATATAGGTGTCGATAGGCATTTCAGATATAGGTGTCGATAGGCATTTCAGATATAGGTGTCGATAGGCATTTCAGATATAGGTGTCGATAGGCATTTCAGATATAGGTGCCGATAGGCATTTCAGATATAGTTGCCGATTGGCATTTTAAAAATAGGTGCCGATAGGCATTTCAGATATAGAAGCCGATAGGCATTTCAAATATAGGTGCCGATAGGCATTCCAGATATGGTTGCCGATAGGCATTTCAAATATAGGTGCTGATAGGCATTTCAGAAGTAGTTTCCGATAGGCATTTCAAAAATAGGTGTCGATAGGCATTTCAGATATAGGTGTCGATAGGCATTTCAGATATAGGTGTCGATAGGCATTTCAGATATAGGTGTCGATAGGCATTTCAGATATAGGTGTCGATAGGCATTTCAGACATAGGTGTCGATAGGCATTTCAGATATAGGTGTCGATAGGCATTTCAGATATAGGTGCCGATAGGCATTTCAGATATAGTTGCCGATTGGCATTTTAAAAATAGGTGCCGATAGGCATTTTAGATATAGAAGCCGATAGGCATTTCAAATATAGGTGCCGATAGGCATTCCATATATGGTTGCCGATAGGCATTTCAAATATAGGTGCTGATAGGCATTTCAGATGTAGTTTCCGATAGGCATTTCAAAAATAGGTGTCGATAGGCATTTCAGATATAGGTGTCGATAGGCATTTCAGATATAGGTGTCGATAGGCATTTCAGATATAGGTGTCGATAGGCATTTCAGATATAGGTGTCGATAGGCATTTCAGATATAGGTGTCGATAGGCATTTCAGATATAGGTGTCGATAGGCATTTCAGATATAGGTGTCGATAGGCATTTCAGATATAGGTGCCGATATTCATTTCAGATATAGTTGCCGATTGGCATTTTAAAAATAGGTGCCGATAGGCATTTCAGATATAGAAGCCGATAGGCATTTCAAATATAGGTGCCGATAGGCATTCCAGATATGGCTGCCGATAGGCATTTCAAATATAGGTGCTGATAGGCATTTCAGATGTAGTTTTCGATAGGCATTTCAAAAATAGGTGTCGATAGGCATTTCAGATATAGGTGTCGATAGGCATTTCAGATATAGGTGTCGATAGGCATTTCAGATATAGGTGTCGATAGGCATTTTAGATATAGGTGTCGATAGGCATTTCAGATACAGGTGTCGATAGGCATTTCAGATATAGGTGTCGATAGGCATTTCAGATATAGGTGTCGATAGGCATTTCAGATATAGGTGTCGATAGGCATTTCAGATATAGGTGTCGATAGGCATTTCAGATATAGGTGTCGATAGGCATTTCAGATATAGGTGCCGATAGCCATTTCAGATATAGTTGCCGATTGGCATTTTAAAAATATGTGCCGATAGGCATTTCAGATATAGAAGCCGATAGGCATTTCAAATATAGGTGCTGATAGGCATTTCAGATGTAGTTTCCGATAGGCATTTCAAAAATAGGTGTCGATAGGCATTTCAGATATAGGTGTCGATAGGCATTTCAGATATAGGTGTCGATAGGCATTTCAGATATAGGTGTCGATAGGCATTTCAGATATAGGTGTCGATAGGCATTTTAGATATAGGTGTCGATAGGCATTTTAGATATAGGTGCCGATAGGCATTTCAGATATAGTTGCCGATTGGCATTTTAAAAATAGGTGCCGATAGGCATTTCAGATATAAAAGCCGATAGGCATTTCAAATATAGGTGCCGATAGGCATTCCAGATATGGTTGCCGATAGGCATTTCAAATATAGGTGCTGATAGGCATTTCAGATGTAGTTTCCGATAGGCATTTCAAAAATAGGTGTCGATAGGCATTTCAGATATAGGTGTCGATAGGCATTTCAGATATAGGTGTCGATAGGCATTTCAGATATAGGTGTCGATAGGCATTTCAGATATAGGTGTCGATAGGCATTTCAGATATAGGTGTCGATAGGCATTTCAGATATAGGTGTCGATAGGCATTTCAGATATAGGTGTCGATAGCCATTTCAGATATAGGTGTCGATAGGCATTTCAGATATAGGTGTCGATAGGCATTTCAGATATAGGTGTCGATAGGTATTTCAGATATAGGTGCCGATAGGCATTTCAGATATAGTTGCCGATTGGCATTTTAAAAATAGGTGCCGATAGGCATTTCAGATATAGAAGCCGATAGGCATTTCAAATATAGGTGCCGATAGGCATTCCAGATATGGTTGCCGATAGGCATTTCAAATATAGGTGCTGATAGGCATTTCAGATGTAGTTTCCGATAGGCATTTCAAAAATAGGTGTCGATAGGCATTTCAGATATAGGTGTCGATAGGCATTTTAGATATAGGTGTCGATAGGCATTTCAGATATATGTGTCGATAGGCATTTCAGATATAGGTGTCGATAGGCATTTCAGATATAGGTGTCGATAGGCATTTCAGATATAGGTGTCGATAGGCATTTCAGATATAGGTGTCGATAGGCATTTTAGATATAGGTGCCGATAGGCATTTCAGATATAGTTGCCGATTGGCATTTTAAAAATAGGTGCCGATAGGCATTTCAGATATAGAAGCCGATAGGCATTTCAAATATAGGTGCCGATAGGCATTCCAGATATGGTTGCCGATTGGCATTTCAAATATAGGTGCTGATAGGCATTTCAGATGTAGTTTCCGATAGGCATTTCAAAAATAGGTGTCGATAGGCATTTCAGATATAGGTGTCGATAGGCATTTCAGATATAGGTGTCGATAGGCATTTCAGATATAGGGGTCGATAGGCATTTCAGATATAGGTGTCGATAGGCATTTCAGATATAGGTGTCGATAGGCATTTCAGATATAGGTGTCGATAGGCATTTCAGATATAGGTGTCGATAGGCATTTCAGATATAGGTGCCGATAGGCATTTCAGATATAGTTGCCGATTGGCATTTTAAAAATAGGTGCTGATAGGCATTTCAGATATAGAAGCCGATAGGCATTTCAAATATAGGTGCCGAAAGGCATTCCAGATATGGTTGCCGATAGGCATTTCAAATATACGTGCTGATAGGCATTTCAGATGTAGTTTCCGATAGGCATTTCAAAAATAGGTGTCGATAGGCATTTCAGATATAGGTGTCGATAGGCATTTCAGATATAGGTGTCGATAGGCATTTCAGATATAGGTGCCGATAGGCATTTCAGATATAGTTGCCGATTGGCATTTTAAAAATAGGTGCCGATAGGCATTTCAGATATAGAAGCCGATAGGCATTTCAAATATAGGTGCCGATAGGCATTCCAGATATTTTTGCCGATTGGCATTTCAAATATAGGTGCTGATAGGCATTTCAGATGTAGTTTCCGATAGGCATTTCAAAAATAGGTGTCGATAGGCATTTCAGATATAGGTGTCGATAGGCATTTCAGATATAGGTGTCGATAGGCATTTCAGATATAGGTGTCGATAGGCATTTCAGATATAGGTGTCGATAGGCATTTCAGATATAGGTGTCGATAGGCATTTCAGATATAGGTGTCGATAGGCATTTCAGATATAGGTGTCGATAGGCATTTCAGATATAGGTGCCGATAGGCATTTCAGATATAGTTGCCGATTGGCATTTTAAAAATAGGTGCCGATAGGCATTTCAGATATAGAAGCCGATAGGCATTTCAAATATAGGTGCCGATAGGCATTCCAGATATGGTTGCCTATAGGCATTTCAAATATAGGTGCTGATAGGCATTTCAGATGTAGTTTCCGATAGGCATTTCAAAAATAGGTGTCGATAGGCATTTCAGATATAGGTGTCGATAGGCATTTCAGATATAGGTGTCGATAGGCATTTCAGATATAGGTGTCGATAGGCATTTCAGATATAGGTGTCGATAGGCATTTCAGATATAGGTGTCGATAGGCATTTCAGATATAGGTGTCGATAGGCATTTCAGATATAGGTGTCGATAGGCATTTCAGTCATAGGTGTCGATAGGCATTTCAGATATAGGTGCCGATAGGCATTTCAGATATAGTTGCCGATTGGAATTTTAAAAATAGGTGCCGATAGGCATTTCAGATATAGAAGCCGATAGGCATTTCAAATATAGGTGCCGATAGGCATTCCAGATATGGTTGCCGATAGGCATTTCAAATATAGGTGCTGATAGGCATTTCAGATGTAGTTTCCGATAGGCATTTCAAAAATAGGTGTCGATAGGCATTTCAGATATAGGTGTCGATAGGCATTTCAGATATAGGTGTCGATAGGCATTTCAGATATAGGTGTCGATAGGCATTTCAGATATAGGTGTCGATAGGCATTTCAGATATAGGTGTCGATAGGCATTTCAGATATAGGTGTCGATAGGCATTTCAGACATAGGTGTCGATAGGCATTTCAGATATAGGTGTCGATAGGCATTTCAGATATAGGTGTCGATAGGCATTTCAGATATAGGTGTCGATAGGCATTTCAGATATAGGTGCCGATAGGCATTTCAGATATAGTTGCCGATTGGCATTTTAAAAATAGGTGCCGATAGGCATTTCAGATATAGGTGTCGATAGGCATTTCAGATATAGGTGTCGATAGGCATTTCAGATATAGGTGTCGATAGGCATTTCAGATATAGTTGTCGATAGGCATTTCAGATATAGGTGCCGATAGGCATTTCAGATATAGTTGCCGATTGGCATTTTAAAAATAGGTGCCGATAGGCATTTTAGATATAGAAGCCGATAGGCATTTCAAATATAGGTGCCGATAGGCATTCCATATATGGTTGCCGATAGGCATTTCAAATATAGGTGCTGATAGGCATTTCAGATGTAGTTTCCGATAGGCATTTCAAAAATAGGTGTCGATAGGCATTTCAGATATAGGTGTCGATAGGCATTTTAGATATAGGTGTCGATAGGCATTTCAGATATAGGTGTCGATAGGCATTTCAGATATAGGTGTCGATAGGCATTTCAGATATAGGTGTCGATAGGCATTTCAGATATAGGTGTCGATAGGCATTTCAGATATAGGTGTCGATAGGCATTTCAGATATAGGTGCCGATATTCATTTCAGATATAGTTGCCGATTGGCATTTTAAAAATAGGTGCCGATAGGCATTTCAGATATAGAAGCCGATAGGCATTTCAAATATAGGTGCCGATAGGCATTCCAGATATGGCTGCCGATAGGCATTTCAAATATAGGTGCTGATAGGCATTTCAGATGTAGTTTTCGATAGGCATTTCAAAAATAGGTGTCGATAGGCATTTCAGATATAGGTGTCGATAGGCATTTCAGATATAGGTGTCGATAGGCATTTCAGATATAGGTGTCGATAGGCATTTTAGATATAGGTGTCGATAGGCATTTCAGATACAGGTGTCGATAGGCATTTCAGATATAGGTGTCGATAGGCATTTCAGATATAGGTGTCGATAGGCATTTCAGATATAGGTGTCGATAGGCATTTTAGATATAGGTGTCGATAGGCATTTCAGATATAGGTGTCGATAGGCATTTCAGATATAGGTGCCGATAGGCATTTCAGATATAGTTGCCGATTGGCATTTTAAAAATATGTGCCGATAGGCATTTCAGATATAGAAGCCGATAGGCATTTCAAATATAGGTGCTGATAGGCATTTCAGATGTAGTTTCCGATAGGCATTTCAAAAATAGGTGTCGATAGGCATTTCAGATATAGGTGTCGATAGGCATTTCAGATATAGGTGTCGATAGGCATTTCAGATATAGGTGTCGATAGGCATTTCAGATATAGGTGTCGATAGGCATTTTAGATATAGGTGCCGATAGGCATTTCAGATATAGTTGCCGATTGGCATTTTAAAAATAGGTGCCGATAGGCATTTCAGATATAAAAGCCGATAGGCATTTCAAATATAGGTGCCGATAGGCATTCCAGATATGGTTGCCGATAGGCATTTCAAATATAGGTGCTGATAGGCATTTCAGATGTAGTTTCCGATAGGCATTTCAAAAATAGGTGTCGATAGGCATTTCAGATATAGGTGTCGATAGGCATTTCAGATATAGGTGTCGATAGGCATTTCAGATATAGGTGTCGATAGGCATTTCAGATATAGGTGTCGATAGGCATTTCAGATATAGGTGTCGATAGGCATTTCAGATATAGGTGTCGATAGGCATTTCAGATATAGGTGTCGATAGCCATTTCAGATATAGGTGTCGATAGGCATTTCAGATATAGGTGTCGATAGGCATTTCAGATATAGGTGTCGATAGGCATTTCAGATATAGGTGCCGATAGGCATTTCAGATATAGTTGCCGATTGGCATTTTAAAAATAGGTGCCGATAGGCATTTCAGATATAGAAGCCGATAGGCATTTCAAATATAGGTGCCGATAGGCATTCCAGATATGGTTGCCGATAGGCATTTCAAATATAGGTGCTGATAGGCATTTCAGATGTAGTTTCCGATAGGCATTTCAAAAATAGGTGTCGATAGGCATTTCAGATATAGGTGTCGATAGGCATTTTAGATATAGGTGTCGATAGGCATTTCAGATATAGGTGTCGATAGGCATTTCAGATATAGGTGTCGATAGGCATTTCAGATATAGGTGTCGATAGGCATTTCAGATATAGGTGTCGATAGGCATTTCAGATATAGGTGTCGATAGGCATTTTAGATATAGGTGCCGATAGGCATTTCAGATATAGTTGCCGATTGGCATTTTAAAAATAGGTGCCGATAGGCATTTCAGATATAGAAGCCGATAGGCATTTCAAATATAGGTGCCGATAGGCATTCCAGATATGGTTGCCGATTGGCATTTCAAATATAGGTGCTGATAGGCATTTCAGATGTAGTTTCCGATAGGCATTTCAAAAATAGGTGTCGATAGGCATTTCAGATATAGGTGTCGATAGGCATTTCAGATATAGGTGTCGATAGGCATTTCAGATATAGGGGTCGATAGGCATTTCAGATATAGGTGTCGATAGGCATTTCAGATATAGGTGTCGATAGGCATTTCAGATATAGGTGTCGATAGGCATTTCAGATATAGGTGTCGATAGGCATTTCAGATATAGGTGCCGATAGGCATTTCAGATATAGTTGCCGATTGGCATTTTAAAAATAGGTGCTGATAGGCATTTCAGATATAGAAGCCGATAGGCATTTCAAATATAGGTGCCGAAAGGCATTCCAGATATGGTTGCCGATAGGCATTTCAAATATAGGTGCTGATAGGCATTTCAGATGTAGTTTCCGATAGGCATTTCAAAAATAGGTGTCGATAGGCATTTCAGATATAGGTGTCGATAGGCATTTCAGATATAGGTGTCGATAGGCATTTCAGATATAGGTGCCGATAGGCATTTCAGATATAGTTGCCGATTGGCATTTTAAAAATAGGTGCCGATAGGCATTTCAGATATAGAAGCCGATAGGCATTTCAAATATAGGTGCCGATAGGCATTCCAGATATGGTTGCCGATTGGCATTTCAAATATAGGTGCTGATAGGCATTTCAGATGTAGTTTCCGATAGGCATTTCAAAAATAGGTGTCGATAGGCATTTCAGATATAGGTGTCGATAGGCATTTCAGATATAGGTGTCGATAGGCATTTCAGATATAGGTGTCGATAGGCATTTCAGATATAGGTGTCGATAGGCATTTCAGATATAGGTGTCGATAGGCATTTCAGATATAGGTGTCGATAGGCATTTCAGATATAGGTGTCGATAGGCATTTCAGATATAGAAGCCGATAGGCATTTCAAATATAGGTGCCGATAGGCATTCCAGATATGGTTGCCTATAGGCATTTCAAATATAGGTGCTGATAGGCATTTCAGATGTAGTTTCCGATAGGCATTTCAAAAATAGGTGTCGATAGGCATTTCAGATATAGGTGTCGATAAGCATTTCAGATATAGGTGTCGATAGGCATTTCAGATATAGGTGTCGATAGGCATTTCAGATATAGGTGTCGATAGGCATTTCAGATATAGGTGTCGATAGGCATTTCAGATATAGGTGTCGATAGGCATTTCTGATATAGGTGTCGATAGGCATTTCAGATATAGGTGTCGATAGGCAGTTCAGATATAGGTGCCGATAGGCATTTCAGATATAGTTGCCGATTAGCATTTTAAAAATAGGTGCCGATAGGCATGTCAGATATAGAAGCCGATAGGCATTTCAAATATAGGTGCCGATAGGCATTCCAGATATGGTTGCCGATAGGCATTTCAAATATAGGTGCTGATAGGCATTTCAGATGTAGTTTCCGATAGGCATTTCAAAAATAGGTGTCGATAGGCATTTCAGATATAGGTGTCGATAGGCATTTCAGATATAGGTGTCTATAGGCATTTCAGATATAGGTGTCGATAGGCATTTGAGATATAGGTGTCGATAGGCATTTCAGATATAGGTGTCGATAGGCATTTCAGATATAGGTGTCGATAGGCATTTCAGATATAGGTGTCGATAGGCATTTCAGATATAGGTGCCGATAGGCATTTCAGATATAGTTGCCGATTGGCATTTTAAAAATAGGTGCCGATAGGCATTTCAGATATAGAAGCCGATAGGCATTTCAAATATAGGTGCCGATAGGCATTCCAGATATGGTTGCCGATAGGCATTTCAAATATAGGTGCTGATAGGCATTTCAGATGTAGTTTCCGATAGGCATTTCAAAAATAGGTGTCGATAGGCATTTCAGATATAGGTGTCGATAGGCATTTCAGATATAGGTGTCGATAGGCATTTCAGATATAGGTGTCGATAGGCATTTCAGATATAGGTGTCGATAGGCATTTCAGATATAGGTGTCGATAGGCATTTCAGATATAGGTGTCGATAGGCATTTCAGATATAGGTGTCGATAGGCATTTCAGATATAGGTGCCGATAGGCATTTCAGATATAGTTGCCGATTGGCATTTTAAAAATAGGTACCGATAGGCATTTCAGATATAGAAGCCGATAGGCATTTCAAATATAGGTGCCGATAGGCATTCCAGATATAGTTGCCGATAGGCATTTCAAATATAGGTGCTGATAGGCATTTCAGATGTAGTTTCCGATAGGCATTTCAAAAATCGGTGTCGATAGGCATTTCAGATATAGGTGTCGATAGGCATTTCAGATATAAGTGTCGATAGGCATTTCAGATATAGGTGTCGATAGGCATTTTAGATATAGGTGTCGATAGGCATTTCAGATATAGGTGTCGATAGGCATTTCAGATATAGGTGTCGATAGGCATTTCAGATATAGGTGTCGATAGGCATTTCAGATATAGGTGCCGATAGGCATTTCAGATATAGTTGCCGATTGGCATTTTAAAAATAGGTGCCGATAGGCATTTCAGATATAGAAGCCGATAGGCATTTCAAATATAGGTGCCGATAGGCATTCCAGATATGGTTGCCGATAGGCATTTCAAATATAGGTGCTGATAGGCATTTCAGATGTAGTTTCCGATAGGCATTTCAAAAATAGGTCTCGATAGGCATTTCAGATATAGGTGTCGATAGGCATTTCAGATATAGGTGTCGATAGGCATTTCAGATATAGGTGTCGATAGGCATTTCAGATATCGGTGTCGATAGGCATTTCAGATATAGGTGTCGAAAGGCATTTCAGATATAGGTGTCGATAGGCATTTCAGATATAGGTGTCGATAGGCATTTCAGATATAGGTGCCGATAGGCATTTCAGATATAGTTGCCGATTGGCATTTTAAAAATAGGTGCCGATAGGCATTTCAGATATAGAAGCCGATAGGCATTTCAAATGTAGGTGCCGATAGGCATTTCAAATGTAGGTGCCGATAGGCATTCCAGATATGGTTGCCGATAGGCATTTCAAATATAGGTGCTGATAGGCATTTCAGATGTAGTTTCCGATAGGCATTTCAAAATAGGTGTCGATAGGCATTTCAGATATAGGTGTCGATAGGCATTTCAGATATAGGTGTCGATAGGCATTTCAGATATAGGTGTCGATAGGCATTTCAGATATAGGTGTCGATAGGCATTTCAGATATAGGTGTCGATAGGCATTTCAGATATAGGTGTCGATAGGCATTTCAGATATAGGTGTCGATATGCATTTCAGATATAGGTGCCGATAGGCATTTCAGATATAGTTGCCGATTGGCATTTTTAAAATAGGTGCCGATAGGCATTTCAGATATAGTTGCCGATTGGCATTTTAAAAATAGGTGCCGATAGGCATTTCAGATATAGAAGCCGATAGGCATTTCAAATATAGGTGCCGATAGGCATTCCAGATATGGTTGCCGATTGGCATTTCAAATATAGGTGCTGATAGGCATTTCAGATGTAGTTTCCGATAGGCATTTCAAAAATAGGTGTCGATAGGCATTTCAGATATAGGTGTCGATAGGCATTTCAGATATAGGTGTCGATAGGCATTTCAGATATAGGTACGATAGGCATTTCAGATATAGGTGTCGATAGGCATTTCAGATATGGGTGTCGATAGGCATTTCAGATAGAGGTGTCGATAGGCATTTCAGATATAGGTGTCGATAGGCATTTCAGATATAGGTGTCGATAGGCATTTCAGATATAGGTGTCGATAGGCATTTCAGATATAGGTGTCGATAGGCATTTCAGATATAGGTGCCGATAGGCATTTCAGATATAGTTGCCAATTGGCATTTTAAAAATAGGTGCCGATAGGCATTTCAGATATAGAAGCCGATAGGCATTTCAAATATAGGTGCCGATAGGCATTCCAGATATGGTTGCCGATAGGCATTTCAAATATAGGTGCTAATAGGCATTTCAGATGTAGTTTCCGATAGGCATTTCAAAAATAGGTGTCGATAGGCATTTCAGATATAGGTGTCGATAGGCATTTCAGATATAGGTGTCGATAGGCATTTCAGATATAGGTGTCGATAGGCATTTCAGATATAGGTGTCGATAGGCATTTCAGATATAGGTGTCGATAGGCATTTCAGATACAGGTGTCGATAGGCATTTCAGATATAGGTGTCGATAGGCATTTCAGATATAGGTGTCGATAGGCATTTCAGATATAGGTGCCGATAGGCATTTCAGATATAGTTGCCGATTAGCATTTTAAAAACAGGTTCCGATAGGCATTTCAGATATAGAAGCCGATAGGCATTTCAAATATAGGTGCCGATAGGCATTCCAGATATGGTTGCCGATAGGCATTTCAAATATAGGTGCTGATAGGCATTTCAGATGTAGTTTCCGATAGGCATTTCAAAAATAGGTGTCGATAGGCATTTCAGATATAGGTGTCGATAGGCATTTCAGATATAGGTGTCGATAGGCATTTCAGATATAGGTGTCGATAGGCATTTCAGATATAGGTGTCGATAGGCATTTCAGATATAGGTGTCGATAGGCATTTCAGATATAGGTGTCGATAGGCATTTCTGATATAGGTGTCGATAGGCATTTCAGATATAGGTGTCGATAGGCATTTCAGATATAGGTGCCGATAGGCATTTCAGATATAGTTGCCGATTAGCATTTTAAAAATAGGTGCCGATAGGCATTTCAGATATAGAAGCCGATAGGCATTTCAAATATAGGTGCCGATAGGCATTCCAGATATGGTTGCCGATAGGCATTTCAAATATAGGTGCTGATAGGCATTTCAGATGTAGTTTCCGATAGGCATTTCAAAAATAGGTGTCGATAGGCATTTCAGATATAGGTGTCGATAGGCATTTCAGATATAGGTGTCTATAGGCATTTCAGATATAGGTGTCGATAGGCATTTCAGATATAGGTGTCGATAGGCATTTCAGATATAGGTGTCGATAGGCATTTCAGATATAGGTGTCGATAGGCATTTCAGATATAGGTGTCGATAGGCATTTCAGATATAGGTGCCGATAGGCATTTCAGATATAGTTGCCGATTGGCATTTTAAAAATAGGTGCCGATAGGCATTTCAGATATAGAAGCCGATAGGCATTTCAAATATAGGTGCCGATAGGCATTCCAGATATGGTTGCCGATAGGCATTTCAAATATAGGTGCTGATAGGCATTTCAGATGTAGTTTCCGATAGGCATTTCAAAAATAGGTGTCGATAGGCATTTCAGATATAGGTGTCGATAGGCATTTCAGATATAGGTGTCGATAGGCATTTCAGATATAGGTGTCGATAGGCATTTCAGATATAGGTGTCGATAGGCATTTCAGATATAGGTGTCGATAGGCATTTCAGATATAGGTGTCGATAGGCATTTCAGATATAGGTGTCGATAGGCATTTCAGATATAGGTGCCGATAGGCATTTCAGATATAGTTGCCGATTGGCATTTTAAAAATAGGTACCGATAGGCATTTCAGATATAGAAGCCGATAGGCATTTCAAATATAGGTGCCGATAGGCATTCCAGATATGGTTGCCGATAGGCATTTCAAATATAGGTGCTGATAGGCATTTCAGATGTAGTTTCCGATAGGCATTTCAAAAATAGGTGTCGATAGGCATTTCAGATATAGGTGTCGATAGGCATTTCAGATATAGGTGTCGATAGGCATTTCAGATATAGGTGTCGATAGGCATTTTAGATATAGGTGTCGATAGGCATTTCAGATATAGGTGTCGATAGGCATTTCAGATATAGGTGTCGATAGGCATTTCAGATATATTATAGGTGTCGATAGGCATTTCAGATATAGGTGCCGATAGGCATTTCAGATATAGTTGCCGATTGGCATTTTAAAAATAGGTGCCGATAGGCATTTCAGATATAGAAGCCGATAGGCATTTCAAATATAGGTGCCGATAGGCATTCCAGATATGGTTGCCGATAGGCATTTCAAATATAGGTGCTGATAGGCATTTCAGATGTAGTTTCCGATAGGCATTTCAAAAATAGGTCTCGATAGGCATTTCAGATATAGGTGTCGATAGGCATTTCAGATATAGGTGTCGATAGGCATTTCAGATATAGGTGTCGATAGGCATTTCAGATATCGGTGTCGATAGGCATTTCAGATATAGGTGTCGAAAGGCATTTCAGATATAGGTGTCGATAGGCATTTCAGATATAGGTGTCGATAGGCATTTCAGATATAGGTGCCGATAGGCATTTCAGATATAGTTGCCGATTGGCATTTTAAATTAGGTGCCGATAGGCATTTCAGATATAGAAGCCGATAGGCATTTCAAATATAGGTGCCGATAGGCATTCCAGATATGGTTGCCGATAGGCACCTATATTTGAAATGCCTATAGGTGCTAGATAGGCATTTCAGATGTAGTTTCCGATAGGCATTTCAAAATATATGTGTCGATAGGCATTTCAGAACTATAGGTGTCGATAGGCATTTCAGATATTGTTGCCGATTTGCATTTTAAAAATAGGTGCCGATAGGCTTTTCAGATATAGAAGCCGATAGGCATTTCAAATATAGGTGCCGATAGGCATTCCAGATATGGTTGCCGATAGGCACCTATATTTGAAATGCCTATCGGCTTCTATATCTGAAATGCATATCGACACCTATATCTGAAATGCCTATCGACACCTATATCTGAAATGCATATCGACACCTATATCTGAAATGCCTATCGACACCTATATCT